>CAJQUW010005624.1:0-177851 GCA_907163375.1 Prostheceraeus crozeri | reverse complement strand
ATATTATTATACGCAAAATGAGTATTTAAACAGAACCGCGCGCCGTATATACCTACCAATAAATCCCACAACTCTATCCCCCATGACAAATTCTCATAAAAAACAAATCCAAGTATGCGAAGTACAGAAACTCCTGGGAAAACTAACATCCCCGTACAACACCACCACGCAAGCCCGCTCTGTAACGACACTCTCTGAAAGCGATATACACAACCCTCGCATATCCCAAGCCTCCGCAGCTCTGGCTGCACACATCATTTACCAACTATCACATCACAAATCAGCGAACCAGCGCCACCGCATGCTGCCGAATCTCAATGTCCAGCAGCCACAACCTAGTCACACTGTCACACCACACGCATCCTTCGCGCGCTTACTCCCATCCTACACGCGACACAACAAAACATTTCTCGCACAACGTCCATATCCGACATCACACAACTGGGGAGACCACCAAACGAACGTTAAATGAAGCATCTGCTCGGTTCAGCCGAGCAGAGCTGAGATGACAGTCATCAGTTGAGTATCGCTCACAAGTGATACACTATAGTGCATCGCACTATCAAACTCAAGCAAACTGTGCAACACACTCAATACAATATCGCGCAGTCACTTATCAACGTCACACTTATTGAAAGAGATATCATATTTAGAGAGTCACACGAGATTCTCTACTAGTAACTTCTATCGCGAGAGATAACACAGTAATACATAAAAAGACTGTAAGAGCACATAATTCGGGACGAGTTCACGCAGAAATAAGACGGGTGATGTTGATACGCTACCGCAAGAACTACAGTGACAAGTGTAGACATACATTGATTGTCTTTCTCTGACTCTAATATGAGCAGACAAAACAACACAACACAAGACTTTTTTAGAATGAAGTGTGTAGACAGCGATCACACAATTAGCACGTTCACACTGCCTTAGTGACGTCCGAGCATACACACCTAGTTACTCAGATGCACATCGAGAGTAGACATGGAGAAAGATTCAATCTGGCTCAGCTGCTGCAACACACACGATACACAGCACTTGAACAGATATATATGTATATTGACACATTACAATTTACATGGAAGAGGTGATAGAGAATAGTGATACGAAACAGTGCTGAGCGAATGAATTAAATCAAGTAGAAACACATGCAAGGCAACATCAATCAAGAAAAACTATAGAGCTTTTACAAGCGAAACCAGACAAGAGCAATTCGTACAACTCTTGTGCCCAAAACATATTTAGTATGCGTCAAGATTATCTTGTCTGAGATATGTCACGTAACATTCAAGGAGGTTTGAGAGAGGCAAAAGTGCCTTCTGAGGAGTGTCAATGGAGCGAAGTGTAGTGAACAATTGCTGAGTAAAACGTAAGCGTCTTACTTTACGAAAGTACTAGGAGCAATGGATGTGATCATTCTAGAGACGCACCCTAGTCATTGCTAGCTCACTTCAAACTGCATCTCAGTAGTTGGACAGGCTGAGTCGCCTTAATGTGATCGGATATACGACCATAACATCAAGTGTGTGTGTACAATGAGAACAAAAAAAGATATCATGTCTATTCCAAGAAGTATTGATGTATTCATAGACTATGCAAGATTATACATCAATATTATACTGATTGAGACTATCAAGGTCATCACATATATGTGTGAGCTTACTATTTCATGGAGAGAGGTGTGGATGTCATATCATCAGGATATGGTAATATGAGTACTTGAAGAGTATGCAGGACACCATGGCTAGTGAAGTATATAGTATAGTCTGTCGTGCATTCTAGAAAGTGGGTGTGGCACTACGGTAGTGAGAGACACAATCACACTTACAGTATGGTAGCGCAGACAACACAAAGTGTGTGGAATAATAGGGTTCAGTTAGCGGATGGACTGCGGAATAGATACAGTTCAATAGGTCCACATGTAGATGATCTACTACAGAGCACAGAGTCTGCACAGAATTCAATGATTCTAGCATCCACAAGCAATACTATATCTCAGTATCACTAATATACAATGTTGCAATGTATATAGATATTATTATAGTAATCATGATCTAGTAATGATAGATCATACATAGCATATGAGCGTTGTGATATAGCATATTTGATCTGGTGCAACTGAGTGACTCTCAATAGTACTGTATGTATATGGAGTAGTATATATGACAATGAGGTTGTGGCAGTGTCTGTTCACGATATTGGATCATCATGATTTACAGTGCAGAGACTCTAACGAGCGTTGCATCAAGACGTGAGTGTGTATAAGTATCAATGACTACAGAGATATGCTACAAGGATGTAACATAACATAGAATCCATATTTGGTTATTACGGAGATTATTGATGTTGCGGTCGTGGTGTGCACACACACTATTCAGCAGATAATCTCCTGATATAGGAAGATTGGAACACTAAAAGGAAAGAATATATTTTAGTGATTTCTGGTGGCTATATTGATCAGAGTGCGATATTGTGAAGACAGGTTAATGGATTTATACAGGGGTTTATCTGACAATTAAGAGCGTACATTGTACGGACAGGGTAACTGAAATGGGTGGGTGACGCGACACGGACGTAGGAGATGATGGTCTATTCTGTAAAATACTAGAATCACATTAGAGTTTTGGACATGCACTTATCACAGAACACAAGCGATACTGTGGATGTGATTCTATAGGTTAGCAGTTATATCGACAATCATTATAGATTGGATAGCGATGTGAATTATTGAGCGTTTGGAGTACACAGCAGCAGAGTTAAGAGTATGAGGGCATTGTTACATGGAAGACAGAATGTGTACTTTGCATTTAATGACTGACGGATTGCAATTAGTGGAGTAAGAACAATATGTAACAGTACTAGGCACAATGTGATAAGTTTTGAAGGTATTCAACACGCAAGAAGGAAGAGTATGATTGTTGCACACACAGCAGTAATCCTAGATATGCAGATGTTTGGTGAACACTCACAATGGAGCGCTACATACACAAGTGTGGTGGGTTGACTAGGCGGATCATATTAATACAGATTTGTTCAATATGTGGTGTGTATATAATATTATGACTCAACATGATGAGGATGATAAGATATGTTGTTACAATTTCATACAGTGCGGTGTGTCTGAATTAGAGATTAATGTCACAGATGTCGGTCACGCAGAAGCGATTATGAAAGGACATACACTAGGAATAGAGAACACAACACAGTACGGAGTGAGTTAGACAGAATAGGTACAGTGTGTGGTGTGTGGTTGAGCTTGAATAGAGAGTCAGTAATGTGTGCAGAGAACGGCAGGTGTATGTAGAGATCACACACAGATGAAACATGATGAGGGAAAATAGTGGCGACAATGAGAATGTGAGTGTGGAGCGCATATGTTATGTATAGCAACATTGTTTGGGGGTAGAGTGTTTGGAAGAGTTGAAGGGGATTTGGCTAGGGGAAGGGGGTATAGATTGAGATCAGTCTCAGTGATGGAGTGACTAGATATGATATAAATGTAGAGAACAAATCATATACTCAAATATAGAGCATGAGTGTAACGGTACACTCTCACTCACTTGGAATGAGATGCTAAAGGTTATTGCTTTTCTGAACACGTCAGTTAACAAATTCTTATCACTAGTGACAAATTAGTACTGTTAGGAAGACACTAATATATCACTTCTGTGTCAAGAGCATAGATTACATGGAGTATATACTGTGGTGGACGACACTATGGATCAATTATTGCTTACTCAGATGAGGTGCGGCTAGGGGGACACAGACACTAGGTAAACTAGTGGATTATGAGCGAGAGTTTCTTGAGAGGTTACAAGTCAGACAATATCATGTGTGTGACTGCACAGTGAGTGTCATCTGAAAATTGTCGGCATTATGTGTAGACATATCATCATATGATTGTGAGGTATACTCGCTACTTGAGAAATATGTGAGTGCGCGTGGATTTGCTAACGGTGAAGAAGGAGCAGTCATCTTGAAATCAAAGTATATGACTGGGTGAGGAGTATGTATACAATGATTGGAGAGACAATATGTCTGAAGTACAGTGAGAGTCGTTGAGATCAATGCATGACACATGAAGATGTGGCATTGACAAATAGACATTGACAAACAATGCAGTGATATAGTGTATAGTTTTTATGTAGTAATGTGTAATCAATATTGTTGTTGTTCGTCAGGTGATATTATGAAGAGTGCAAATTAACATGAAGGTAGAGGTGATGATGAGTTACAGTATGTATCACGAGTAGACACAATTGTTAAGTGAGTCACAATACACACAGCACATAGATCCACGTATTGCATATATGACTGGTGATATTTTAGTATGTTTCCACACATGTGCGCGTCAACACTGCATATACATTGTAGAGACAGGAGAGATGGACAGATGAGGAGAGTAGAGGTGCATGGTAGGATCAGTGATGGAGATGAAGTCATGATGAGATGGAAAAACTAATGAATCATGGAACGAGTTGTTTAGGGAGGGTGAGGTATACACAGAGGGGACATTTGGATGATGGTCTCTAGTGGGTAGGTACAGAGGTGTGTGTGACTGGATAGACATACAGACATATGACAGGAGGATTGGTATGTTTGATCACATTAAGAGATTAGTGCAATTACACACAAGCAATAGTATAGTGTATTAAGACTAAATCATTTGATGTGATTGTGCACATATCACTACACGTATAGCTGCAATAGAGCGGGCAGAGAGGATGAGAGTGAGGAAGTTAAGCACATATGAAGGAATGTATAATATTAGAGATTTATTATGTGATATAAGGTGTATTGAGAATCAGCGCGGGTATATTCTGATGGGTGATCACTAGAGTAATCTGATTAGCTAAGGTATACATGGCGAGTGACACACACTATGACAGTTCGATTACTTCATACAGTAATTATTATATCGATGTAGGATGTTGAGAATATATTATTTTGTATAATGATTAGCGAGTGATCATTCAGAGAATGAATAAATTTCTAGTATGAACTACAATATGCAGGTAAAGACTATGTGTTGATTGTGTAGTACTTATAGTATATCATGGAGCGTTTACATAAGTTCCAGCGATACGGTGTAGTGAATATGTTAGGTTATCGATCAGAGCAGAGAGGCGATCGATTCATGGATTAGCACTGCACATTAGACACAAGCTAACACAAATATGAGTGCATAGTAACTATATCATTTCAGGCATAGATTGTATGAGTAGACAAATGTAGCATGAGGACAAGATCACTTAATTAGAGTTTTGAGGGTAGGGGAGGATCACATTAGAGGAGTGTATCTGTTTCGCACACAGACAGGAGTATGTAGGGATGTAAATGAGGGATCAATACATCGGTATGTGGAATCTCGCGCTTTATTCTAGTATCATCAAGCTACACACGACAGAGAGTTGGATTATATTATATGACAGCGTCTGAGATTTATATTATACTGTGTGATCATCTGTATGAAAGTGTACTCTGATATTAGCGACAACTCGCTGTCAGGAGCTAACAGAGATGTGTCACAGACTGTTATGTACCTGTGCATTAGGATACGAGTGCAGGATATTTCATACTTATCACAGTACATGAACGTCAGGAGATTACTTTATGATTATGTTCGTGTTCAAAATCATTATTGAATACTATTCATATGATAGAGTGTCCATCTTTTGAATTTGCAAAGTCGTGTAGGAGAAAATGATAGTCTAGTGATACTCACGATCACACGAGTACGACAGAAGAAGTAGACATTAGGCGAGGGGAGAGTGTGAAGCATAGTTTTGTTTCTGAATCATTAGTCACGTGATATACTGTGACATTGTGGGACAAGTGCGTGTAATATAGCTTTTGCGATTATGACGTGGGGTCACATACATAGCTATGCGGTGAGAGTAGCACACGTACTAAACGAGGGTGCTACGAGATATTGCAGAGCGTGCCGATATGATTGAAAGTACATCGTTGGTTACACTAAGATGTGATTGTGCAAGGCAGATGAAGTACGCAGGTTGACGCTTTATCTACCGTCTCACACCATTCACGACTAAGGCGCAGATAGACTGAGTATTCTTGAGTTGTGAGCACTGCAGGGAGACGATATGGAGGATGCAACTGTGAGAGGTTAGAGAGCAGAAGCCGTGTACCAACTATTTGAGTGCACAATATATGAGTAAGCTTTATTGGTCACAGGTGGGTGGGACAGCTGATGTAGTAAGCAGGTCATGTTGTGACTGTATATGATGTGATTTATTCAAATATATGCACGTTGCACATTGTACACTGAGGAGGATCAGTAGAATTATGAGTACAGATGGAGGCGATGTACTATTGAATGGCTAGCTAGAGGCGTGATTGACAGGGATAGTCAAACAACATGGTTGGCTTATGATTGGAATGGACTTCTCTATACACACTCAAAAGTAATGCTGTACATGGCTGTGCAAAAGAGATATTGAGGATGACACATATCAGAGACGTATATGATTAATAAGCATCACTTCTAAGTGACATTGACATGTGCTGATGGAGATAGACAATAAATTTGGTGATGGTACTATAGGCAGGCACACACAAATAACTACTAGAGGTAGTGGTGTTATTATTGTGATATCACATCTGGATGCAGGCTACTAAACACACGACTATGTAGTGTAGAGTGTTATTAGACACTTAGATATATCATTTAATTAGGGCAGAGTATTAGGGTAGTTACATACACAAGATTAGATGAGATGAATGATATGAGTAAATAAGTACATTTAGAGTTAAGGTATCGACGAAAAACATAGAGGAGACACTATTATATGACGTGGATGAAGTAGTTACGTCTTAATTCACACATTTATGAAAAAGAATAATTGAATAGACAGTGAGGATAGATTTTGTGTCTTGTGGTACAAATGCGTGGGAAGTGCACTCACAGTATATGATCGTCTTAGAGTCTTCATAGAGTTTTCTGTTGATTACACTTAGATATCTAATGTGACTATCAAAAGGCACTTTCGATATAATCACTTTGATTGTACGAGTTGACAAATTACATGTAGTGACATGTGTATTTGTGTGTGGAGTGAGTGTAGACACAGTTATAACGAGTTGTAAGATGATCACAGAGTGACAGAGTAGTATAGGTGTATTGCGCTAGTCAGAGAGGGCAGATGTATATATGGTATAGATACTTGTGTAGATTGACTATATGAAGCTAGATCAACTGTTGTCAATCTATGTGTGAGATCAATACAAGAGAACACACACAGGATCGGTATGACGGGATATTTAGTGACTGAGATGCAGATGGGGCAAGATTTTGTGACAGTGTTATAGGAGAGTTGATACTAGAATCAAAGTGACTGATATAGTGGCATCAGTCTGAAGGGTTAGAATATTATAGGGTGTGTGTTGTTACTGCACTATACAACAACGATTTGATGTGTGTGACATATATCTACTTACAGTACTCGTATGCAGAGATTTTGATGACACAAGGTGGGAGAGTAGAGGTCTGAGGTACATGGGGAGTTGAGTACTTACACACACGATTGGCTACAATGGCGTAGGGACTTAGTGACTGATATAGGACATATACATTGAGTGGACAGACTCAAGAGTACATGCGGGGGTGGTGGAGGAGTAGAGAGGGGGTTTGATGTGGATATTGTGGGGGATGGGGTTGTTGGTTGGATTTGTGAGTTGGTGAGGGAGGGTTGTAATTTGTTTGGTTAATTGGTGAGGGGTTTATGGGGTGATTATAGTTGTGATTGGATATGGAGTATGTGGATTATGTTGGGGGAGTGATGTTGATTTAGTATTTGATTTGATTGAGAATGGGAAGACATGTGACTGGTGAATACATTAGATGAGATATTTACAATCTAGACGAAATGACTATGACACACGAGACATGTTAGTTATTAGACAGAAGTTATATATAACTATGAACAAGCTGTGGTAGGCAGAAGTATGAAGAGCTGTGGTAGCTCAGTATACTATGTGTCATTTTGTGTAAGGATGCATGTGACTAAATGCGACAGTACTCTTGTCATATCTTAGGATACAATAGATACACTGTGATAAGTATATGTCGTCACACAGGAGCAGTAGTTATATGAGTTACAGTTGTCAACATAATATAAGAGATAGTGGATTGGAGTGACAATGGCGCAAGTATATACATATTACTCTGTGTTGAGAGGGTATAAAAACATGAGAATAGTATTAGTATTATATGCGTGCAAGATGAAATTAGATGTCATTCACACATACATGTTGCAATTTCAGGACGGACGTTTGACACACGATGAGATAGAGAGAGATAATATGATATTTAGTAGGACACAATGAGGGTAGAGTATATATTAGGGGTCAAATTAAAGACACGAATTCAATCTAGGTGTGAGTCATCTTATCACAAGATTAGAATTATACACTATATACTGATATGGCAGATTAGGCACACTATATTGTTAGAGTGTTCCATTGGCAAAGATACATGTATTTAATGAGAGTGACAGTCAGACATATAACAGTAATTGATCATATCTGTAGATGGGAGTGAGACACTTCACAGACATACATGGAGCATATATGGAGCACATATTTATAGGAGGATTATATGATAGAGTGCAGCACACGAATGACAATATTAGGATAAGTCAATGATGACGTATAGACTGAATGTAAGTAGCATGTGAAATGTCCATAGTAGTGAGAGTAGCGATTACAATGTGCTGGACAAATGACAACAAAGTTTGTATAGTGTCAAAGTACGGACAATTATTAATATTGTTGCGTGACTGATAGACAAGACACACTATATGAGAGTACAGTTGACAAATTATTGTTAGTGCTGTATCGGAGCACTACTGCAGAATCGTCGGATAAAACACAGTGGTTGACGAGGGTGATTGTGTTTTGATCTGAGTAGAGTTGTGAGAAATCAGAGTATATGACAATATTGGGCGACACAGCAACACTACATACATGATGAAGGTTGGATTGCGAGGTTTGGTGTGTACATTCTACACCACATGAGCGAGCGCATGATAGCGTCATTAAGTCGAGTGTGTACAGCATGGAGTGGAAGTCAGGTGGGAATAATGGAGTCAGATAGTTTCTCTACATTGAGTCACAGGTATAAGATACGGCATGTCACGGATATAGAGTAGAACTGTGTGTGAGTTCGGACATTGACAGATATATGTAGATATGAAGTGTGCACATGAGATAAATTGCTGAAAACGTAAGAATGTACTGAGTTCAAGGTACTACAATGACGCATAGTGGACCTGGGAGGGAAAGATGAGTAGTAGTATCAATTGAGATGACTGACTATCACAATGAGTGAATCAATATAGTTTAGATGCGTACATGATGGTGTGTTAGAGTAGCGTGCTGTACGAGATGCGGAAAGGGAAAGTGAAGCAGATATCTCGTGACACAGAATAGAGCAGCTACATAAGATCTGAATGGAATGGTAGTTTAGTGGTGATAACATAGTTAGGACAAATATACAGAGCGTGTGCTGAGAGATACAGAGTTCAGTTTTGTTGCTGATTAGCGTGACAAGTTGGCGAATTGTATCACAGGTCGATGATAGCTAGATATATCTTTGATTGTATTGGAAGATAATTAGGAGAAGAGGACGCACTATACAGTGAGAGAGAGAATGGGATATATGACGACATAGAGTAGGTGTATTTATTGTTATAGTGGATGCGGGAAGATATGTATATAGGGAGAATAGGTTAAATGGGAATGTGATGTGGTAGGTAGTAGAAGTACTTGCACGGCGTTCAGTACATCATCACTTTTGTACGATCATATGAAGTCACAAGAACTGAGTTAGTATGTGAAATTGAGACTAATCGACAACGTGCACACGAGAACTTTGAGGAACAGAACTGTGCGTTTTATGGAACAGAGTGACATAGGGATCAAGAGATTGGTGGAAAGGTGAAGACATAGAGTATGCAGAGTAGAGTACATCGAGAGTACAGTGATGACACAGATACATGATGATGAATGGTGTGATGATGCTACTTCATGCAGGTCACATATGTTTGGGGGACATAGGAATTACGAGTGACGATGCACACTGGCGAGGAGACACAGATTAACATTCACTAGACGCGAGAGAACTACTGTATCATCACATTACTATGACTCATGTTGAGATAAAACAGGCATATATTCTAAAAAGAAATTATATTAATATGCTTTGTTATGGTCTCTGATCTGACATGGCGTCACATATGGATGAGTTATGTAAGCTATTTGAGCATAACAATTCCACGACAATCTATTATCGAAGAGATGCACAAGACAGATGGTGGACGCAGGAATGTTGTGACGGAGAAATGTCATCTGATGGGGAGAGGAATAGGAAATTACAGGAGAGTGTGCAGAGTAATAGTAGTATACAGTAGGTATTGGAACAAGGAGAGGTGTGGTGTGTATTATCGATATTAGATGAATGTTGCGTGGACGAAGTAGTGTGTGTAGACTACAGCAGATCTTAAATGTTGTATTATTTGAACAAATCACACATACTGTAGCAGTTGGTCTTTCGAGAGTAGACTATACGAGATAACAGGAGACAGTTCATATAGTCGTGTGCACTGAGATGTAATCCATATGATCTCATTCTTGTTTTAACAATAACCATATGACAGACATATAGTGTGACTGTGATTCATGCTGTGAGAGTGATTGGCATTCGTGTTGCTATATAATAGTATAAGGGTTCAGTGTAATGTGTGTTACGAGAAGAGTTCTCATAGTAACACTGGAGAGACACAGCGTGGTATGTTATACAAGTCTAGCATCAATGGAGTATATAATGTAATTTGCTAGTAAGGTACTGAGATTTACGACAGAGACGGAGACACACACCTGTATATATTTCTCTGCTAGATTGAGATTACAACTCTATATTTATTCCACAAATGCGATGTATGAGATATCAGATGACTATGTGTAGATCATTTTATGACGTAGAGATGTATTTGGAATACAAGAGGAGTATATACTACAAAGACACAGTGTGATTTTAGTGAGTTCACTGTAATGTAGAAGTGTGATGTCACAGAATGAGATTAGAGAGTCACACTGTTAGCTTGAGATGTAATATAAGGCAATGTGAGGTTGTGGGTGAGGTTTGGGATGTTGGTTATGGGGGATGGAGATTGATGTGAGAGTGAGCGTGGGCTTTTTGAGTGAGAGGATGTGAGATTATGTATGTAGTATGAGTAATGCACAATAAATGTGGTTAAACACATGTTGAGTGTTGACATTGTCTAGTGACACGGCATTAGTACTCAGACACAAATGCATCAGCGGTAGATGATTGGAGTGGACGTTGTACTTGTGATAGTCAGTGTGGTGTGGACTAGATTGCAGAAGAAGTAGTATAATTGATATCATGCTACGTAGAATGGTATGACAGACAGCAGAACATAGTTTGAGAGGGACAACAGGAGACATCAAAGATTATCTACACGTCTATGTGACAAGAGTTTTTGTCACAATAGTTGAGGAGGAAGTGATGTTATACATATGGAGGAGTTAAGTGTGTTAGATTAGAGAGTATGCAGGTAGATTAAGATGAAACTTATTCGATACAAGATAAGGATGACACAATCACAGTGCACAGCTTTCTGACATCTATTAGCACGTTGTCAGAATGTACAAGTTATATGATAGTAGTCGGTAGATCAGTATTGCGGATACGAATCAGTGACGAGTGGAAACGGATACTAGGTATGAAGTAATCTTCTGTAAAGATACTGTAATTTAAATATTTGACATTAGAGAAGAAACTGATGGAAGTTAATTAATAATTGGGGGAGGGGGGAAAAAATAAAAATTGAAACAAAGCACGAAAAAACAAACACACGAGTGGAGAAGGTGAGTGTTATTATTTAAGAAAGACTAAGAATTTGTGAGTGAACAGTTAGAATTGACGATAGAGTGATATAAGATAGCTGTACATTAAGACTAATAAAAATAGAATAAATAGTATATAACATTATAAAAGAGTTAATTAGTATGTAAGTTGGGTAATACAGTATATGTACTAAGAAATTGATATTACAATGATTAATATAAATTACATCTTATAGAGTGACTAGTATATTGTGTAAGAGAGAAAATGATGGTGTTGAGGTGATCAAGGATAGATATGAATAATGTAATTGTGACAATAGAATTTAACATATTTATGTGTGTGGTAAAATTGAAAGGTTTATGATTTTCTATAGTACTTGATATGAATAATATAGAGCTAGCTCTCATATAGGCTCGACAAAGTGAGTGAGGGAGTGATAAGATGGAAAGATATGCCTTGGATTTAACTGATATACTCTTTTGAGATTTATATGATTGTAAAGGTGAGCAAGATTTGTCTATGAGAAGGGTAAATGGAGCTTTGCGGTTTATGGGACTTGCAGCATGTTCCCTCCTAATGAAACTCTTGGATTCGGTACTACTCGACGAAATGTAAACAGTGCAATAGCTCCACAATCGAATTCTAAAAATTGTCAACATTAGCAAAATGCATCACGCAAATTCAGGCTATTACAATGTCAGACTTGAGTCGCATAGCATTACAGCAGTCTACTAAAAATTGACAGTCTAAAGATCATAAATTCATGTCGCCACATATAGCTGACATAACTTAATACTTTCTTTAATCTATAGCCTTATCACGTTAATCTCTAAGCCATTGTTTGTTTCAACATCAAATTATTCCTGCTTCATCTCTCAACCATCCCACTGGCTTCCATATGCACCTTTGTTTTGGGCTGCTGGACTGAAACTGTGGATTTACAGATTGAAAAATATTTATAGGGATAAGCGCTTGACCACCTTCCACCGCTGCCTCCCTCACTCCAATCGAGTTAGAGAAACATCGCGAAGTCTAATATAGTCAATGGTAATTTGATTCAGTCCAACTTATGAGCATCGTCCATAGCAGTTCCATCTGCTTTCTGAATTGCACTAACCTCAACTCAACCATCTGCATAACTACATTCTATGTAGTCATCACTCTCTCTAACCAATAGAATACAACACAATGGGCCAGTCATTCCTCGCTGTTCGAGGATGATAATCTACCAATACTTGACCTAAGAATCTCTGTCCTGTATGGCCTTGATTGATCACACTACAAAACACCGTAAGTTTACACTCCAAGATAGAAGTTATAGCCGCGTCGTCGTTTAGCGCATGAAGAATGATAGAAGCCTCTAAGCTTACGTTCTAGCGTGAATGCCTTTTGACGAACACTAGATCGCACCTTACCACTCACTGCGATTTCTCCACCTTCCTCTTATTCATTCTCGTTTAGGATGATGTCTTTCCATGAATAACACCAGCAAAGGTCTGCTTCAATGACTTTAAACCGCGTATCCTTCCCACGATTCCAACAAACTGTCTCATAAAACTCTACTCTGGAAAGACTCACTAGCAACATCCCTTACGTCTCGCATCAAGATATCCTTCACGACTCTCGAACTAGCTAGTCACTAAAATCATACAAAATCGTTTTACAAGCGAGATCTTCCTACATATCTTGAGCGATCATCACACAGTGTACCAGCGATACAGATCCATCTACTAAGCACCCTGAGATCGCGCAAGCGCTGTGATCCGGAGGGGGGTGGAGGGAGGGGGGTGGGAGGGGAAGGGGGTGGTGTTGGGGGGGGGGGATCTCTATCTCGCGGCGCTACACTATCATATCAACACATAACTACAAAGTGAGGAGCACTGTATCTGTGTCTTACTAGATACTGCAACTGGATCTCCCATGTAAACCCCAACTACTCACTTCAGAGATCATGCGAACTCAGACTAGTTTGCGCATACAATCACTAAGTACGAGAATTTCTGCTAATACTCAGCGAGTAAATAGTTCTCGCGCAGCGACCCTAAAAGACTTCACATGCAGACATCCTACTTCTTGTATCAGAGAGCGAGTAATCTCACAGACTCTAGCTCTTTACAGACATTTCAAATTCACCACACACCTTGCTCTACATCATTCCACCCTACGAATGATTAGACACCTCTGACAATATCACGTCAGTTATCACTACTATCTCTCACGATGCATACCTAACTATACAATTCTAGCATCGACTCGAGGTCATCATTACACATGGAGCTCATCACACTCAATCATTCTTAGCACTTAGTCACACGAGTTAACATCTTCTCAGATGTACGCGAGTCGTAGTTTCGTGCGAGAGTACTCTGATTCGATTGCGCTGCACAGATAGACTCATCATCTCAAATCCGACTAATGTCTCTCTGACACGGATAGAGTCTGCACAATATAACAAAAAATCTGCAGATATCAGATGATATGGAACTGAGGCGAGAGCAGTATACAATCAGCAGACAGTTCGAATGCAGCTGTATATGACCTCAAGCAGGGTGCGGGTGGCGTTACATGATATATACGTGTGTGATCTTGATATGAGTGGCGAGAGTATAATATACTCTATGATTGATACAATGGGAATCCTGTTGAGGTCTACGAGGATTACTGGTGACTCAGTCGAAGTAATGAACATTATAGACAGTGATGTCTATATAGCATATGAAACGATCTGTATAGTCATAGAGTCTATTGACACTGTACAGTACCGAACACATCTTTCGTTTTCTAAGGATTTTTTTGATGCGCATGTATTTAAGAGAATATTGTGTCGACAAAGTAGACGAAGTCGTACTTCTTACCAATGAGTTTAGTCGAGATACATCAACTATCAGTACACATACAAGAGAGATGCGGCACGAGATAAGACTGAAATCACAATAGCGTACTAATCGTTCTACAAAGCGCAAAATGCAATGACGACATGTATACAATGCAAAGATGGATTCTCGTCACAGTTCATTTATGTAGAGAATCACGACTAAGAGTTGTCACAAAATGCGTCATAGTTATTAACTATCGTCAGCAATACTGACTTCTTTTCTCTGAGTGTGCAAACACATTGTTAGTGAGTCGAAGTACGCACATTAACATGCTTGATCAAAATTGTGTATGTGACAGAGGGTCTATGTGTAGAGTGCTAATGCTATATCACATGATGTTAGGTTTTTTGTTTAGGTTGAGAAAAAGAAGGTTCAAGGGAAGCAGAGACACAAAGAGTCAGATCATCTGCGACATTAAAGCAAATTATAACTGAGCTCAGAGCGTTAATATTTGAATATGAGGAGACAACATAACACAATTATCAGCTTATACGCACTGTCGATGGACGACGAAGTCGATAGACACACAACATACACACAACGAGACAATGGCGGAGGGTATATGCAAGTTCACAGGGCGGATGTTATGATCTAGACGGCTCACATGGTGAAAGGTGTGTACAAGGTACATCACGATATTAGACATAGCGTGACAATTCAATGATCAACAAAGCGTGACTTTGTTGTCGATCAAGGTACATTATGTGTGTGAGCGCGAGATCACGCAGTATTTGCATGAACAGTTGCTGTGCATACAATTTGGTGGTCAGTATTACTGGACGATGATAGATACAGCGAGGTTCATGAGTCATTATGACATCACATCTTACACAAACACGATGCAAGGGCGGAATATAGACTCATGCGACATACTTAGATCTCTGTCAACAACTCATACACAACTCTTATCACATATCTCACTATGCACTTATGTGTTGTCACTATATCATAAGTCAGATGGTGCAGCTTAATTTCTTCGATAGCATATGTGCAGAATTTTTGATGTTGAGGGTGTTGGTGAGTATAGTGTTAAATTTGATGTGAGGGGTTTCATTATGAGAGCTGGCGCAGCAAGTGCAAGTGACAACGACATTCACCTCTGGCGGCTCATTACATGGCAAGCAACACATCTGCTTCATATTAATAGTCTGAGAACATGTATTTCCTAGGAGAGCTGTTTTACGTTTTCCTTTTACCAGTTTTAGTGCGATGTAGATCTACGTCGAGTTCTTCCTCTTGTTTGCTTAGTGAGTGTGGGAGGGGATGTAGCAGGTGACGTCTTAAACCAATTTGTTGGCATTTTCATCGCCTGAAGCATTGGAGTAGTAGCCACTGTTGAATCAAGTTCTTTCAATGTCTCATTATTTAAAGCAAATTTTGGTACATTATGCTTTTTCAATAGTTTAAGAAAGTATGACCAACCAGGTGGAACATAGCCCTGACGGCGCTTTCTACGTGTCGCATACTGAATCAAGTCTTCATAACGTGAAGCATCAATCACATTATTTTCATCTGTAATGATTTCTCCTCTATCATTTACATTGAGATGGGGTTCAATACTGTTGAAAAGAGATATGGCATGTGCGCGAGATGCTAAAGGTGTAGCAGTCGATACAGAGTCACGCATCTTATTCTTCAAGTTTTTCAATTGCTCACCAGTTTCCGATTGTAATAATACAGCACGATGTGGATCTTTGATGTGAACATTTTGCTGATAATCTATTTCTTTCCTATACATTTGATTTGCAAGAGGTTGCTTTACTTGCTGCATGGCAGTCAATTGTACATATTCATCCTGAGGAATAACAATCATGCGAGAATAAGAACTCATAGTTTGTAGATAATCATGGTAGTTTTCAAAATATCACTTCGAAATCTAAATTCTTCCGGACACTCTTGCGTAAAGTCAATGAATAAGTAACCGTATGGTTTTTCAGTAGCTGCTTGAAAAATTTCAATTAAGGCTTTTGATCCTCTGGGTGCAACGTGTCGCGCTAAAATTTCAAATTGACTTTTATCTCGCGGATTCTTGAAAATAGCATAATAGTGTGTATTCAGGTTTCGTGTACGAGCTTCTTTTCCATCAGGAAACAAATTTTGTGTGATCTAGATGATAAAGCACCTTTTATGGTGTGCTGCGCGAGTGAACATATCTGTAACATCTTTTGAATTCTTACTTTCTTTTAATAAATCATCCAATACAACAACATCATTAGATTGAAGTTTATCCACTGGAATAATTCCTTCATGTCGAATAAAGTTGCGACTTTGCAATTCCTGAAACAGCGACGGTTGATAAATACCATAACACCAAATCACTCGATTGATAGGTTCCTTAAACAACTCCCTTCTTTTATCCAATAAATTCAGCGTGAAAACAGTTTTACCTGCATGAGATGGACCTGATACAGTCAGAACTTTATCACATTGAAGTCTGAAATCCATTTTATTACTTTGAGATTCAACATTTGCATAATTAACGCTTAGAGCCAAAGATATTACCCAATAGGTTGCCCACGGAAGGAGCTATCATTGGAAGTATTGCTGAAAGGAAACCGCCCTTTTGTGTTAGAGTTTTCCTCTTTCTTTGAAGGGTGACTTTAGGATTGGAGATGAAACGCAATTTCGTAGCATATCGCTTAAGTAACTTTCGTTGTTTTGGCGCTAATTTCTTCGTCCTCAACTTCCTCACATGAGAAATAATTTCACAAATGAATTTATCGTTAGCATGTCGTATAGCATTGTATCGCTGATTTGCTTTCATTCGTCGGAGAGCTTGAATGGCTGAAGAAAACTTTTGACTTTTACGTTTCGTCATTTTACGTTTCGCCATTTTCCGTGTTAGTCTTTGCTAAAACCTATCTTTACCACATTTGCATAGGTACTAACTATTGCGACATAAGTGACACTCGAAATGAGCAATATCACAGTGGTTACATTGGCAAAGTTGAATGCAATTACGTATGAAACAGCGTTGACAAAAAGCATGCTTACATCTCTTGAAGATGCGCTTTTCATTTCCATCCTTTCGCTTACATACATCGCAACACATAGTTTCACCGTTACTGATGTCTATAGCAAGTCTTTTTGAAGATATGAATTTGCTAGCCTTTTCTAAATAATAGACGCATGTACAGAAGGAATATACTTCGAGAGTGAGCAGACATAGCTCGAAAACCAGTTGTGCTACAATCAAGTACCACTGCATTTTCAATTTTTCTTTATGGAAAGTTGAATGTGAATATCTGAAATCGCTTCAATCACTAGACTGCTACCATGATGGTTAAATGCGTTAAGACGTTCAGCAATTTTTATCATATGTCTTTTAAAAAATTCTTGGGGGTGATCTACCACTTCCATTGAGTAAGAAGCAAAATGGAAAGAGCGACTTTCCACCTCTTCCTTTCCAAAATGACTAAACTTAATTTTCGCAACTAATCGCGCCATGATAATGCTATCAGAGAATGTATTCATTAATTCTAGAAATAGAGTGCTAGCATCATCGACCACTGCTTCGATGTCGGTCTCATCTTTATGACATTTTATCACATAATCTTGAACAGCTCCTTTTAAACTTTGCCTATGAAAACGTAATGTTCCGCAGTCGTTTGAGAAAGACATGATCGCCCTTTATCTAACCCATCCATTGCATGAAAACAACAACTCTTCTCATAGTAACATTTATTGAATAACGGTAACAAGCATGCATTATAAATCAATGGTTTGAAAGAGATAAAATAGATACAGCTGATAACTATCATACAGCGAGCAATGATAACCATACAGGACTTTGGCAGTGTTGAGGTAAGGAGGAAAGAAGCATTGGTTATGAACGTAGCTACTACAACGAACAGACAAAATAGGAACACACAAATCCTTAAAACGTTTCGTGACTTCATGATAATATTGATTCACTCTACTATCCCAAGGCGGGAGCAAAATATCATCAATGATTAGATGGGGAAATACTTTCCTCTCCTTACCAGGATTATTACAAAAGATGCGTATAACATTGAAAGCAGCTAACCATCGTTTAAAGTCAATAAGAAGAGCACTTTCACAAGAAAAGCCATAGTCTTGCAAATATTTCAGATTAAGTCCATGAATGTGTTTTCTCGCCCATTGATCAACATTGGATCGCAGTTGGCATGTTGATGATAGACACTGACAATCTGATATGTCCAATTGTTCATAGCAATAGCACTGAGCTCCTGTACAGGTTCACCCTCACAATCCATAAAAATGATGATAGAAGCCTAAAACGGAAATTTACACATCTAAGGAAACGTTCTATAACATATTACAAAATGAAGAATTACATCGATGCTTTTCACGACAAAATACACAAATGATATGATGGCAACGAAGAAGTAAAATGTATCTAATAAGACCACGCCTACGACACTCAAAGCACATAAGCGAATTGTCATAGGGTAGAGTTAGGAAAGGACTAGTAATTCTCCTTCTTTGATTTGCGTTTTGATGTAGCATTCTTCTCCGACTTGCGCTTCGTACCACTGCTGTTAAGGATTTGATCATTTATGTCGTCCACGTTGGGTGGTTTTGGAATATATAGGATGGATTCCATATGCATGGAGAGAGAGGCTATTTTATTATCCTTGTGTCGACCATAATATAGCCCATTCACTTTGAAAAGGATATCCCAAGTACCTTCTCCGAGCTCATCACATCTGATGGGTATTGAATGATCTCCATCCTTCTTATAGTAAGTACAAACCAATGTGATACCGGTAGGCAAATGTGATTACCATCCCAAATCTTTCTATAGGGAGTATCCTTGTCATCTCTCGCCTTCCACTCTTGAGCAAGAGGAGTAGGAATGTCCATATTTAATGTCACGTACTCCTCAATAATATCAAGTTGGTGGCGAATGTACGGACTCACGGGGATCAGTATGTAGTCCCCATACTGATTGTGCATTATCTTGACATCCGTGGAAGGGAGCATTCCCGTTTGGAGTACTACGCTATGATCATCATAACGCAAGGCTTGTTTAAATTTACGCTGTAGCGGTGTAGGATTATGTACCTTGGATGTTTCTTCCACTGGCCTCAGTTGTAGATGATCTGACCGTAGCGAACCTTGTAACGTTTGAGCGCCATTTTGTCCTACTAGTGCAGCAGATGGAGTAGATGCCTGAAAATGAAAAAAGATTGTATTAAGTTTACGTTCAAGGGAGGAGAGGGAGGGAAGTAGCGACTTACCATTTTAGTTGGATAATAGAACAGGGAACTAGAGAGAGAGAGAGAAGATGTGCGTCCGTCACTCGTGTGATTCAACGATGGAATGATTCTCACTGTGGAAGGCTCGCTATTTATAAAGAAATGCTTGATTCTCATTGGATGATGATCCTCATTGGACAATAACATCAAGCTGATTCCAAATCCGGCCTCCGTTTACCCATCCGAGCCTTCGTTTTGGTGCTGGAGCCCAAAACGTCCCAAATTCTAACTCTGTCGTTTTTCGCCAATGTCCCAAAATCTTAAATGGCGTCTCACATCTAAACGAAGACAGATAGGAACAAGCCGATTCTTTCACTGAATTTGTCTCACTCTTAGCTTTCAAACGAGCTATCGCACGACAAAATCCGTCCACTGGAAGCCAAAATCGAAGCGAGCTGTCCAGAGGGGGGGGGACGTCAGCGAAAATTTTTCTCTCCGATTGACTTGAAACTCACCATACCGATGCAGAATTTCACGCTGAATCCGAATCTGGCCTCCGTTTTCCCATCCGATGGTTCGTTTGGGCGCCACACACCAAAACGTCCCAAATTCTAACTCTGTCGTTTTTTCGAAAAATGTTGAAAATTTTTTGTCGCCGATTGACTTGAAACTCACCATACAGATAAAGAATTTCACGCTGATTCCAAATCTGAAATCCGTTTTCCAATCCGATGCTTTGTTTTGAAGCTAGAGCCCAAAACGTCCCAAATTCTAACTCTGTCGTTTTTCGCCAATGTCCCAAAATCTTAAATGGCGTCTCACATCTAAACGAAGACAGATAGGAACAAGCCGATTCTTTCACTGAATTTGTCTCACTCTTAGCTTTCAAACGAGCTATGGCACGACTAAATCCGTCCACTGGAAGCCAAAATCGAAGCGAGCTGTCCAGAGGGGGGGGACGTCAGCGAAAATTTTTCTCTCCGATTGACTTGAAACTCACCATACCGATGCAGAATTTCACGCCGAATCCGAATCTGGCCTCCGTTTTCCCATCCGAGCACTCCTTCCACTCGAAACAGCCCATTTTACAACACAACATTCAGCAGATTGCACGAAAAACATCACACACTATAGCCTCAAGACTAATCCTGGCGGTCGGCCAAGTCCACCACGACACTCTGTCGTTCCAGAGGGGGGGGGACGTCAGCGAACATTTTGCGAATGTGAACCAACCTGGCCGGCACACCACGACAGACTACAACCTCTGTCGTTCCAGAGGGGGGGGACGTCAGCGATGGCGGCCATCTTGCGCTATCTGGTGTTTGTCACTTCCTTACTACTTACGCGCTTCAGCATCATCATTGTGGCCTTATTCAAATCGGACCGCTATCATTCATTTGTTGCCCGAACAATTCCCTGTTGATACTACTGTGCATAATTGAAATGGACTGGGCAGCAATGTATACCTGTGAGCATGTTTGAGAAGACAGCAATAACTATATGTAAAGACGAGGCTGCGTTAGGTGCGGTGGAAAGTTAATCGGCAGTGGCTATCCTGTTTTCTTTAACAAATTTTTGTGATGAAATTTTCCTAAATGGCCTGAAATTGAGAGTGCAGATAATAATACTACGGTACAGGGTTGGAATAATTACAGTAATTGTAATTGAAGATCTTGATTTTAAAGCAATCGTAATTGCGAAAGTTCAACTGTAATTGTAATTGTATTTGAAGAGAAATGTCGGTCAATTACATGTCAATTACTTTTGTCTTTTCGATTTGATGAAACACAAAATCCAGGGATTGCTATGTTGAAATTTTCACACTTTTTGTTTTTATATCTTGATATGCTTCTACTTTAAAATCTTTTGAATTCATCTATCTGAGTGTCTTTTTTTACAGACCCTATTATTTTCTCTTTACATAGGCTATAGCAGGCAACTAGATAGCTAGTAGAGCAGTCAGCAATCAGCACTGGCCTGGTATCAATTTTATGGCGTGATGTTCCACAGGCGTAGACAACTGCTGAGTGTTGATACAGGCCTATAAATACACAGATAGCCTACAATCACTTACATATACACTAATCCCAAAAATGTCTGTCACCTTTTGAATTGCTTTCTAATGTTAATAGGTGACATCGCTACAAAATTGCCAATTTGGAAATATCTATGAAAACATTGAACACTCTACACTGTATAAGGTATGGAAAAGTTAATCAATCAATCGAAATATATTTCCATGAATGCTGTATGATCAATTGATATTGGAAAGCTTTGATTTTGAAGCTAATTGCATTCAACTTTACTTACACCACAAGAAAAATGAAGGCAGTAAAGTTAAAAAGAAAAGCGATTGAAACCAATGAAAAGATGGTTTATATGAGAGGTATTGCAGTTGGCTTATCCATGATGAAGACGGCAACATCAGAAATTGCCAAACTTTTGAATGTTAGCAACATAACAATTTTAAGGTGGAGAGCAAGACACTTGAAACGAGATTTCGTGAATAAGCGCTCTACCGGTAGAAAAAGAAAATCGCAGTAACCTCCTTTGCTCAGATAAGCTCTGAGAAACAGATTTTCATCCACAATGGATCTACTATGTGGAATGAGCGATTGTCTTTGAAGACAGTCTACAATCGCCTGCGTGCGTCTGGTTTGAGAAAACGAATGCCATTTGTTGGTCCCAGTTTAACGCAGCTACAAAGGAGAATGAGAGAAAGCTGGGTAATGAGAAAATGCATATGGAGAGAAATTTGGAAGACGGTAATATTCACGAACGAGAACAGGTTTCGAAGATTGAGGAATGATAGACGGATACAAGTATGGAGAAGCACGGGTGAAAAAATGAAAGCAGAGAACTTAAGATGGAGTATACAAAGCATGGGCGGTTCAATTCATGTTTGGGGAGCGATCTGGTTTGGTGGTCGCAGTGAATTAAAAGTTCTAGAATCTTTCGTAAATGGGAAAACTTACGTCCAGACATTGACTATTTTTTTAATGCTGTCAGTACACCATCGGATTTCATCTTTCAAGATGACAACGTACCGGCTTATCATTGGTTGAGCACTTTCACCGTAATAGAAGCACTCGCAGGATCGATTGGCCATCAAGATCACCAGATCTCAATCCTATCGAACATGTTTGGGATCTGGTGAAGAGGAAGGTGACCAAAAGATGCAGCATCAACTCTTTGAAAGGCCTGCAAACTGCCGTTGTCGAAGAGTGGATGGCCACTCCACAGAGCATAATTGACAATTTGATACTGAGTATGCCTCGAAGAATATAAAGTGCCATCAGTTCCTCAGGAGGTTCCACTCTCATTACTAACTTAATGTGTTCCTATTGAAAACATCATTACTCATCATTAGAAAAGTTACTTCTCTTGACTTGATTCAATACAAACACTTATTACATGTATTGAGCTTTCATTTTCGTATATATCATTCGTAATATGAGAAGATTAGAAGATAACATGCATTTTTGGGATTAGTGTGTGCACAATTGCAGCCTACATATAGGTCTGATTCTGTGCCGAGTTTTTCCGTATTTTTAGAATAAGCCTCTACAACAGAACATACAAAATTACAAATATCACAATAAGGGCATTTTCGAATTTGTACATTAATATTTCCTCTAAGAATCTACGCAAATCTCTAATAAACGCCGCAGGTCAGCGTATCAATAAACGTGAGGCCTAGCTTTAATGTAAAAAATGTACATGTAGGACAATGACTTTACATGGATATGGAACGATCTCTATGGGAGGAGATGGCTTAGCCTATTTTTGGGCGTTAACACCGTTTTTAGAAATAAGACTACCTAACGTAGCATAATAGTTGCCTGCTGTTAACGATAACTCAGAGACAGACTACTCATCATGTTTCTGGCGGTTGCTGTAACTGTATCGTCGAGGCAAGACTCATATCATGGCTCATCAGGATACAGTTTTTGGTATGCTCCACCTTAAAGCGACGTTGCAATTGCAATAGAAACTGGGCCGTACCTTTTTCTCTATCTTGTACTCAAAATCAAATTTACTAAGACTTGAAATCGTTTTCGACAACCAACTCATAATTACCCAACATTGTTCGGAAAATAGATGCAATTGTAATTGTGTAATTGATTACAACTTGTGAAGTAATTGTAATTGTAATTGCAAAGTCACACATGCAATTGTAATTGTAATGAAAAAAATTGTTCCAACCCTGGTACAGTAAGTTCATTTTTTTGCCCTTTGTCAATGATTATACAGTAATTGTAGACATTTGAATAGCACTGTCTACCGCACTGGCTTGTCGGATGATTTGAAGCTGGTCTTCACTTAGAAATCTATGAAAACTATGTGCACCGGCAGCAATAAGCGGTTAAGATCTGTGATATCTCTAATTGCCAATTCTGTCAATCATGCGTCTCCAAAGGTCCGATATCTTGTCAGGTGAAGCATATTGTTTGCCTCATTACCTGTACTATTTGCAATGAAAAATATGTGGGGAGAAGAGACGAATATGCACTCGCCTCCGAGAGCATTGCTCGTGGGCTAATTCCACAGTCTTTCAACATCTAGCTCTTCATAATCAAGTGTCAATCAATAAATTTCATGAACAATTTTATGCTGTAATTTAATGAATGACAGTCTTCGCACTGGGTGGAAGCGAGTGAAATTCAGCGCCTCGGCCCTGAACTCAACACCATGTTATTGCACTCGTACATTCAAATCCATTGCTCATGACTAAGTCGATGACGAAACGTCGGGGATTTTATTACATTACATTCTTTGTTATATCATTTTGGTCGAGAAAATTAACTCTTTCTTGCTTTATCATGTATAGCGCGTTGACGATAAGCTGTTTAAAAATCGTTGACCGTCGTGCACGCACTCTACGTGCTGGTATCCATCGAAATATCCGATGCTCAGTCTGTTGGAAATAATGACAATAATCAGCAATTTATTCTTCAAAAATTGACATTCACCAATTTTACAGAAAACGCGCTCCATGGCCCCGGGAGGCGCTTACAGGATAGCGTGCAGAAAAGTACATTTATTAAGTATAAAGAAAAATTTCTGGTTTCAATAAAGCTTTAAATCGCTGAAAAGATGGTGCACAGACACATTTAGCAGGTAATAAGTTCCAAAAAGGAAAAACACGATAGAAAAAATAATTACGCATTGTCTTTGTATGCGGATGGAATTTTGGAAAAACTTGGCACGGATTTGTTGGCTCTTCTTGTAGAGTATGCGGTCTGAAATGAAATAAGATATTTCCAAAAGTCACTTTCCATTGTGCTATAATACGCTTTGAAAAAAGATGTAAATCTAACATTTCTCGTCTTTCACACAGGGAACGAAGACCTAAAAATTTCAAACGATGATCGTTGTCTTCATAAGAAATTTTGCAACGCTTACAAACTAGCCGAGTGAAATTTCGTTGGACGCTTTCGTTTTGAATCAATATCACGTCGCGAAATCGGGCAGAGAATTTGACAATTGAATTCTAATTAACATAAGTCTTACAAATACTTTATACACATGAATCAAACAGTCTTTATTGATAGACACAAACCCTTTCAAAATGACATGAGCTCGAGAATAGGCTTTTGACGAAATTTTGCTGCAATGAGAACTTAAATTTCATATCTTCTGAAATTAAACACCCAAATCAGTTACACAATCAACATATTCTAGAGGGGTATCATTCAGACTGTAAGTTATGTCACTATCGTACACACTACCAACTGAAAACGCACAACATTTGCTTGATGCAATCTGTAGTTGCCAAGTACTACAACATTTTTCAAAATTAAGGAGACCCTTAAGAAATGACGGGTTACTGATGGCATAGCAAGCATGATATACTTTGCAATCATCCGCAAGTAATTTAGTAGTTGTTCCTTCATCAAAAAACTTGGTTAAGTCATTTATGTAAGTGATATATAATACTGGGCCAAGAACAGTTCATTGTGTCACTCCACTTAGAACCGATGTTGGTTTTGAGACTGATCCATTTATGAGAACAGATTACCGCCTGCTTGTAAGAAAGGATGTGATCCAATTTAGCAACTCATATTTTATTCCATATACTTTTAATTCCAGAAGTAACTTACGGTGAATAATCGAAGGCTTTTGCAATATCAATGTAGACACAATCAATTCGTTGTTTGGCACCCAATGCTGATATGCAATCAAACAAAGAATCGAGAATTTGCGAGGTTGAAGATTTATTTGTAAGAAATTCGTACTGATGTCCAATGATGACATTATTATCTATAAAGTATTTCACTAACTTATCTGCGATTATGCGTTCCATTACTTTACAAACAAAAGATGTTAAGAAAATAGGAATAGTTTGTAGGTGAAGAAGATTGACCCTTTCTTTGTAGACAGGAATGATGAAAGCGTTTTTCCAATCACTAGATAACGGACCTGTGAACATGGACAACTGAAATAGATATGCCAGAAATGGAGCTATAACATGTGCCACTTGTTTTAGAACATAAGCTGGGAGAGAATCTGGCGTTCTTGAAAATTTCGAAGGTAAATTGAGTAAAGCGTGTAATACGTTAGATACTGGAAACTCTACCATGTATATTCCGGTCGTTTTGTCAACATTTGGACAAAATAGAGGATTCTCGTGATCATCAGATAGAAAAACTGAGGAAAAATACTCATTCATAGCATTAGTCTTGTCAGTATCATTTGTAATAGGGTTATCGTCATGATAATGAATATTGTAGAATATTATTGTCATGACAAATGCAACTGCCCTTAATAAGAACAAAATATAGAATTCAATACTATGTCGTACACTGAGAGTGCTTTTGTCTTTGTTATTTTGTGGATATGTTCCGAATTCAAAGTTGCCACTGTCTTACTCAATTTGACGGAAACAAAGAAAAATATATCAGAATATCTTTCCATTTGAAGATTTCCGTCCTTTATAACAAATGAATAAAAGCTCAGGCAAGATGATGCTAAGAAAATTTCGTCTAATTTGCATGTGAGAGATTGCATTACACTTTTGGTTCGTTTATTTTTGATAATAAGAATGCGATTCCAGTATTGATCAAACAAATTTATCACGGAAAACTTTCTCATTTCACGGATGTTAGAGCATGCACCTGATGATTATGATCCCTTTTCGGTACTAATTTACAATTCATTCAATAAGTTCATCTATCAAACCTCATGTGAAAGGACAGCATTCGCACATCAACAGGGAAACAGAGTGCATTCGACAATATCTTATTCAGACAAAACAGTGCTGCAAGATTTGATTTTGGCTGCAGTTACAACCACACCCTGATTCAACATTACTCCATAGGAAGTTAAGACGATAACATCTCAGTCGGTATAAGGATAATATCTTTTCTGAAACAAAGAAATTCCAAACGGCAAACCTTTGTTTTTATGTTGTCTCTCAGATGAAAATATAACATCCACATTAGAAAAGGTGGAGTGAGGTTGAAAAAGCTTTTCAAATGCATCGACGAAACAAATGCAAACTTTGAAGTATCAAAATCGATAGGAGAAAGCCTACATGTATCAATTCGTCATGATTTTGGAGGATTTTTTCATCTGATGTAATGAAAATACGAGCGCACTTTCTTCTACTGAAGCACCGCTTATCATTCTCGAAGCGCTGGTCTTTCGAAGGATAATCAGAAGTCATGTGTTTTAGAAAAGAAAAAAATGCGATCAACTATACTGTAGACATATCACAAAGGACATCTTGATAATGATATTTTGCACTTTCTGTACATTTTTGCTTTCTTTTTGCGTGAACTCTAAATCCATGTATTAAACCTCTTCGTCACTACCTTTATCCTTACCTACAATCGGCAAAAATAACTTCATTATTCAGCATTTCTTGTACAGCTTGTGCAGTTTGTCTTACAATGAAATCTTTAATGTTGTAGAGAGAGAGACTATGACTAATACAAGTATATGCGGATGTGCAGCTCAGGTTAGGTAGGCCTAGCTTTTGGATGCTGATTAAATGAAAATAGAAAGATGTCGTGAAGCTACAAAGGATCATCGTAGAGATGGTCAACAAAATCTTGAATATTAATTATTTCCTATCTGAAACACTTGACTGCTTTGATAGTAAATGAGTAGACGAAATTCAGCGGACTCTTCTTAGAATCCTATTGCTGAATCTAAGTAAACAATTAAGTTTGTGGTGGAGTGAACCGGCATTTATCTGTTAGGATATTGCAAGATTTTTCTGTTCACAGCAGCGTAAACGGACGCAATAGGAGGACAACAAATGTCACTTAAGAAGAGTGCTAGCAAGGCATCAAGTAATGGACGTAATGCGAACATACAGGGAAGAATCATATGGTTAATATTTTTAGACAGAAAATCAGACGTCTGCAATATCAGATTTACATTCGAAGGTGGGTGGTTTAGATTTAACCAGATGGGCTTTTATCTTTCTCTTTATAATGGTGGTCAGTTCTTCTTAAGGATGACAAGAATAGTGAAGTACTCAATTCTATTCAGCGGTAGGTATTTGAAATGTGAATACACGAATACGGAGTGCAGAAGAAATATCCGATATTCAGACAACGTAGTGAATTAAATATAACCAACAGGCGTGCTGAGGAGCACTCGATTCAAGAAATTAGAAGTCCGACCACAGATTATTCGATTTGCCATGCGAAAATGTCCGATTCGTATACGAAAACAATAAGTTTGAGTTGCGATTATCGAAACTTCCGATTCGACTACCAAAATGGAGCTCAATTCAATTAAATCATTAATTGGGACCGTTCATTGGTGCATAGAAAAATAAACACATCAATATTTTAGTAATATGCATTATGTGCCATTACATAATGATGATAAATTATATATAATTCTAACAAATATACATGTATTCTCTATCTCTCTCCCTCTTTTCTCTCTCGATTCGATTGTCAGTAAAACGGAGCACCGAATGGTCGGATAATCGAATAACTAGTCCGATTGTATTAAGTAAACGACAGCATCATTACCTCAAAAGAATTATCATACGTTCGTTTGTAGCCTGCAGGCCAAATGGGAATAGTTAAGCATTTTTAAGTTGGCTAGTTCTCCGCAAGCTAATAAAAATTGCTGATTTTGTACAAGAAAGAAGCACAATAGGCGATGTTTTACTTTACAATGAATATCTTCTTATTTTTTACGCTTGCCATATTATCATCGTTCATTTTCAGTTTTGAATTTCATTTATATCGCTCTATTTGCATAGGTTTTTGTTTCTCTCTATAAATATACCAAAGTCCTCCACTTTGCATGTAATATAAAAACTGGAATTTTAGTGCTTATTCAAGTGTCTGAATTTCCGTTTCATTTGTTGCACATTTACCATTTCACACTGGATTAAGAAAGCCATTTAATTCCTCATCTACAACTCTGATTCCTCTCTGTGTCTAATGAGAATACTCATTCCTGCTTATGTTTCCTTTGAAGAAAGATATTTTCTCGCCTTCTCTGGCATTGTAATTTTATATAAATTTCTTCTTTTCCTCTTTCCAAATTATAGTGTGACTGTCAATCAAGCCATGATTTCTTATCACTCAGCCGCTTTTTCACTGTCGCAGTCATGTCTTACTTTTCTTGAATTATTGGTGTCATCAATACCGAATTATGGATCAAGAAAAATGACAGAATGCTGATGATGTGAAATGTCCATTTACCAATTCTTATATTAATAGATTATCAAGCTGCCGCGGTCGACGACATGGCTATCGGGTATGGCAAGAATGATGTGCGAAATTGACGGGCAATAAAGACTGGAGGGCATTACTGGAGGGAAAGACCGGGCAGCAATGCACTGCAAATTTTTTCCATCATTTCCATGACCTCCAAGGCTACCGAGAGTGACATACAAGGTGAATTATCACAAAAGGGACTGAAGTTACAGGCTAATTAAATCAAGATGTCACTATTATTACTTATGTAATTGCTTAATTGTACTATTCAGCTCAATGTCTTACGTCAATCAGACAGAAAGGTCGATAACGAAGTTACTTCTCCAGCTGAAGCCCAGTTTTGAAGAATGATTGGGAACTGTTTGGTGCCATTAATGACCAGAAATATTCATTGTATGCAACTGCAATTATTTACATGCATATAAACCAAGCATGTGAACTAAAATGGAAAATATACAGTATACTGTACTCATTTATCACTATAAACTTAAAATAACGGTTGCTTTCACTGTTTTACTTGCAAATTATGCGTTATGCTTTATCCGCAATATTCATTTCATGATACAGGGATATTTACCGTATAAACATCTGCACACGTTCATATAAACATTCATACGTGCCGTATAAACATATATATCGTCCTGAAATTCATGGTATTTTGTCAATTTTTCATGCATTTTGATATTTAATGCGCTCTCCCTGTGGAAACCAATTCGTAATATACGCGCAGATTGCAAAGCCTTGTGGTAGAATTTCTACTCTCAAATTGAAGCCCAACTGAAAAATTTCAAAAGGAATCTGTGGGCTTCTATAGGAGACAACACACGGTATGCATACATGTGAAGTGACATGTGTCCCACTTCTACTACATACATATACCCAAAGTTAGGAGGAAAAACTCAGAACTCGGTACTCAGAGTTTCATGTTAACACAATCATCAGCCAAAGCTAAGGAACGAATTTTACAAAGTTAAAATATTGAAGTAAATATGTAATCGGAGTAACCGTGACCTTTACAATTTAAAGAAATATGCACAGTTACAATAGAAGAATATGCATTCGGTGTTTATCGTGACCTTTGCAAAGCAGGACACAAAGAAAGTTAATGTCTTGATAGCAAATACTTATTTCGGTGCCTGCATTTGGAGACAAGTTCATTCCGCTTGTTGAGTAGGTTATCACCGTCGTGGTCCAAAATGAAAAACTTCTCGCTGAGACAGAGGTCGCACCTTTTCGTTACTTGGTTGAAGGGTTTGCAAACTTTTTTTATCCTCCATTTTACTATTGGGCTGGAACCTGCTTCCTTCAGCCTCCAATATTCCTTAGACAGTTCAGTTTCATGCTTGTATTTTTCATGGGAAAACGACTTCTTGTGATTAGCGTATCTGAGCTTGAATGAACTTTCGCAAATACCCAGATATCTTCTATTCTGACCATTACAAGTAATTTGGGCCTCATACACAATGTTGCTTGCCATACATTTATTTTGCAAAGGGCATTTTTCTTTGTTCATGCAATTGCATTCCCTCCGATCTTTGTTATTCTCTTCTTTGCTCAACATTCTCCGGTTATGGGCGTTTATGATTGATTTGATGTTGGGCATACAGCTATAGCTCACTTTGAGGGTGTTTCTATTAAAGATCCTTTGAAATCTGGTGCCATCTCTGAAGTGTCTGTCAACGAGTTCCAAAAAGCGTTGACCCACATTTGTTGCCACGGTTCTGCTGTAAGGTGGATTGAACCAAATTATCTGCCTTGCTCACTTCCGCTTCTCACTTGGCTCACTACTTTGCTGTTTGAATTCAAATTTGCGAGTGTAGCCATGCTTCCGCAGGACCTCCTCGTAATAGGGAGCAGATTCACTGAAGGCAGCTTCATCAGATGACAATTCGCTGATTCGCCTCTCAATCATTTCTGGCAATTGTTTAGTGATACTACCAGGGTGGTTGGATTTTGAGTTGATGTATAGAGTCTCATTATCCTGTTTTCTGTAAGGTTTGTAGGATCCGTCACAAAGATTGAAAGTGACATCAAGATAGTTCACAATCTTTAAATTACACTGAATCTCCAGGTGAAGGCCATATCGCTTGAATATCTCGTGAAATTTCTTCCTGATCAGATCTCCTTGACGCCCTGTAACATTTTTGAAGTAGGCCAAGCCATCATCACGGTACAGGCCAATTCAGTCCTTGTTGAACTCTTTGGACAAAACGTTCAACAGGTATATGCCCACCAACTCGCACAGCTCGGCACCATCGTAAGCTCCCATTGTAACATCAAAATTCTCGTTCTCGCGTTTTCTCCATGGCTCGCCATCTTTGAAGAGTAGCCACTTACGAGCATGTCTTATTGCATGCAGCTCCCTGTCTTCGATATTTATAAATTCAGATGCGAACCTCAATGAAAGCTCCATTAGACTCTCTGTAATTGATGGGTAAAAGTCTTTCACGTCGAAAATCATAAACTTTCCAGACGATTTATGTTCGAGTCCGTTAAACCAATCAATTACTTGCTTGGTGTTCTGCCATTGCTTTACTCCAGTTGAAATTCGTAACTTTGAATTAACAATCTCCAAAACCCGTTTGCTGATACGCCCAATTTCATTCTTTGATGGGTTGATAAGTCTTGTTGAAGGATTGTTCAAAAAATTGTCCTTGTGATCTTTGAATGTTATAAAGCATTCGTTGCTACCATTGATACTCATTCGCTCTGCGACCTCGAATTTCTCAGCAATAGTTTTTCCTTCCTTGGATACCACTTTCACGATGTTTTCATCAGACTTCTTATATAATTTGGTAACGGAGTTGTTCAAAAGTCGTCTATATTCATGCGGCTGTACTTTGTATATGTTTGCAGTTTTATCAGCGGAAACCAGGACCTCCTTGGATTTCTTGATTTCGGAAATATCTTTCTTGATGCGATTCTGAAAGTCACATCTCACTGCCCGAAAATTAATCCGGTTGACGAGATTGAATAAATCAGATTCGAAATCCATCAAATCCTTGATTGGAGGAGGGGAGTTAGGTGTTTTGAGTCCATAGTTTTCTTTCGATAAATTACCATCGGCATTACCATCAAAATAAAATGCCTTCCATCTCAATCTTTTTATGAATATTTCAATTTTATTCAATAGTTCCATTTTGTACTGTTCCTGTGTTGGTAACGGAATATTTTTAAGCGAATATGTCAAGTTCAATTTCTCCATAACAGAAAAGAAAAGATTCCGAAGAGTGCTCGACTTTTCAGGAGCAAAATAATTTCGAGGAATTGAATCAATTTCCGTCAAAGTGCTCAACTGTGAAAGGAGCAACGTATACCCAAAGTTAGGAGGAAAAACTCAGAACTCGGTACTCAGAGTTTCATGTTAACACAATCATCAGCCAAAGCTAAGGAACGAATTTTACAAAGTTAAAATATTGAAGTAAATATGTAATCGGAGTAACCGTGACCTTTACAATTTAAAGAAATATGCACAGTTACAATAGAAGAATATGCATTCGGTGTTTATCGTGACCTTTGCAAAGCAGGACACAAAGAAAGTTAATGTCTTGATAGCAAATACTTATTTCGGTGCCTGCATTTGGAGACAAGTTCATTCCGCTTGTTGAGTAGGTTATCACCGTCGTGGTCCAAAATGAAAAACTTCTCGCTGAGACAGAGGTCGCACCTTTTCGTTACTTGGTTGAAGGGTTTGCAAACTTTTTTTATCCTCCATTTTACTATTGGGCTGGAACCTGCTTCCTTCAGCCTCCAATATTCCTTAGACAGTTCAGTTTCATGCTTGTATTTTTCATGGGAAAACGACTTCTTGTGATTAGCGTATCTGAGCTTGAATGAACTTTCGCAAATACCCATGAAACTGATACCCATACGACGTGAAAGACTTTTACCCATCAATTACAGAGAGTCTAATGGAGCTTTCATTGAGGTTCGCATCTGAATTTATAAATATCGAAGACAGGGAGCTGCATGCAATAAGACATGCTCGTAAGTGGCTACTCTTCAAAGATGGCGAGCCATGGAGAAAACGCGAGAACGAGAATTTTGATGTTACAATGGGAGCTTACGATGGTGCCGAGCTGTGCGAGTTGGTGGGCATATACCTGTTGAACGTTTTGTCCAAAGAGTTCAACAAGGACTGCATTGGCCTGTACCGTGATGATGGCTTGGCCTACTTCAAAAATGTTACAGGGCGTCAAGGAGATCTGATCAGGAAGAAATTTCACGAGATATTCAAGCGATATGGCCTTCACCTGGAGATTCAGTGTAATTTAAAGATTGTGAACTATCTTGATGTCACTTTCAATCTTTGTGACGGATCCTACAAACCTTACAGAAAACAGGATCATGAGACTCTATACATCAACTCAAAATCCAACCACCCTGGTAGTATCACTAAACAATTGCCAGAAATGATTGAGAGGCGAATCAGCGAATTGTCATCTGATGAAGCTGCCTTCAGTGAATCTGCTCCCTATTACGAGGAGGTCCTGCGGAAGCATGGCTACACTCGCAAATTTGAATTCAAACAGCAAAGTAGTGAGCCAAGTGAGAAGCGGAAGCGAGCAAGGCAGATAATTTGGTTCAATCCACCTTACAGCAGAACCGTGGCAACAAATGTGGGTCAACGCTTTTTGGAACTCGTTGACAGACACTTCAGAGATGGCACCAGATTTCAAAGGATCTTTAATAGAAACACCCTCAAAGTGAGCTATAGCTGTATGCCCAACATCAAATCAATCATAAACGCCCATAACCGGAGAATGTTGAGCAAAGAAGAGAATAACAAAGATCGGAGGGAATGCAATTGCATGAACAAAGAAAAATGCCCTTTGCAAAATAAATGTATGGCAAGCAACATTGTGTATGAGGCCCAAATTACTTGTAATGGTCAGAATAGAAGATATCTGGGTATTTGCGAAAGTTCATTCAAGCTCAGATACGCTAATCACAAGAAGTCGTTTTCCCATGAAAAATACAAGCATGAAACTGAACTGTCTAAGGAATATTGGAGGCTGAAGGAAGCAGGTTCCAGCCCAATAGTAAAATGGAGGATAAAAAAAGTTTGCAAACCCTTCAACCAAGTAACGAAAAGGTGCGACCTCTGTCTCAGCGAGAAGTTTTTCATTTTGGACCACGACGGTGATAACCTACTCAACAAGCGGAATGAACTTGTCTCCAAATGCAGGCACCGAAATAAGTATTTGCTATCAAGACATTAACTTTCTTTGTGTCCTGCTTTGCAAAGGTCACGATAAACACCGAATGCATATTCTTCTATTGTAACTGTGCATATTTCTTTAAATTGTAAAGGTCACGGTTACTCCGATTACATATTTACTTCAATATTTTAACTTTGTAAAATTCGTTCCTTAGCTTTGGCTGATGATTGTGTTAACATGAAACTCTGAGTACCGAGTTCTGAGTTTTTCCTCCTAACTTTGGGTATACGTTGCTCCTTTCACAGTTGAGCACTTTGACGGAAATTGATTCAATTCCTCGAAATTATATATATATATATATATATATATATATACATTATCCATCATTCTTGCATTAATCCTGCACATGTATAATTATTTTGTGAATCACTTCTATGTAAAAGTGTTTTTGTGGAATATCGAAGTAAATTCATGCAATTTTGTGTAACGCATTTTTGATATATACTGGCATTAACCCATTGCCTTAAATCACTGTTTTTACACCTATTCCGCGTTGTGGCATCTTTGGTCATGGTCAAATTTTCGGTAGCACCACATTGTACTTTCAGAGGCTTGATATTTTTCTTTGTCATATCAATAATAACGTCCGTGTGATTTCCGAAATGAGTGCTTGCCATCTAATCAATGAACATATTACTGCTTTGCTTGAATTCGTATGGCAAGAGGAACATGTGGGCATGGTTATTACCTACATGAATCAATAAATGTAAGAAAGACTTAAAATAGTAAAGATTTATTGAAAATTGTTGAACAAAACAGTAAAATATCATTTTCCATCATACCTTCAATCTAATAAAATAATCAGCAATAACATAAAGATGATCTGAACTGATTTTTATTATTCTCAAATGCAAATTAAACCTGTAACCTACAAAATGTTCACAAAATTCTGCAGATGGGTATCTATTTTGGGATTCATGTGTAATGTGTCTGTTGCTCAATGCAGCGTAATTTAAATATAAATGAGTAATTCCATTGAGACGCACATCTCCAATCGACTATGACCAAAGGCACGAGTGAGTTCTTTGGGAAGTTAAATAGTAAAGCGAGTATAGGCTAAGCCACTGTTCTAAAGCATGTTTTATAGCCGTGCTTCCAGACATGTTTTTAGGAGTATTTTTGAACGTACTTTTACATACGCTATGGCTTTTAAACAATAATTCAGATCTCAATATTTGATAGGTACACTTATAATATAGGCATATTGACAGACACCTTCATGTTTTATTTAAAGCGGGAGCATATTAACTCCTTCGCGACAACAAATTTTTCAGTACATCCTGAGAATCCTAGGAATTCAGAATATTTAAGACTTCTGTACCTAATTAGTATGGGCCTATTTAATAACGCGATACATTTAGCTTTACTTTTCAATTAAAATTAAAATTCAAAGTATCACAAGGATACTCGTTTAGGCAGTTTGGATTTTTATATACATGACTGACTTTGACAATATTCTTCGTCCATTCGACTTTGTTCCAACCATCACGTCGGGTCGGTCGCTCGCCACGTCCTCATCTGCCATTCCACTCTTCTTCTTCAGTTACAACTGCCTTCATATCCCTAATTCCTTTTGTAATATATCTCACAACCTCAGCCTTTGCCGTCCTCTGCTCCTTCCGTTGGTCACGGGAGCATCCAACACTTTCCTCAGGATATTTTCCTCTCCTCGTCCCCACCCCCGTCCTATCCGTTGTAATCTGGCTTCTCTTCCTTTTCCGACAATACTTGCGACTTTCATTCACTTTCGGATTTCCTCGCGTGTTCTGCGTTCACGCAGTGATATCCCACCTGTCCATCGAAACATCCTCATCTCTGTGCTGACCATAACTCTTTCATCGACATTATCTCAAGCCCGCACAGCAGCACCGGTCTGACGATGCACTTACACACCACCTTCACTTTGATCTTAGTCGGCATCTTCTTGTCACAAACGACTCCTCTGACTTCTCTCCATTTCATCCATGCTGTCTTCATCCTTTCTCTCACTTCCTCCATACAACCTTGCTGTTCAATGATGACTCCAAGATTGCAAAACCTCTCACTTGCATGATGTCCTTGTCGTGAATATCCCAAACATCAATGCTTTCGGTCTCATCACTGCTTGACACCACCACCTCAGTCTTTCTGCTGTTCATCCTGAAACCCAGTCTAGTATGCATCAAAACCATTAAAGACCAAGCGAATTCTTGAGCCTTTTGTAGCAGCATTACCCCACTACAAAAGAATTTGAAGCCCTCGCACCATGGGGCCACATCAAGAGAGTGTCAGCAACTGCATCAGAAGTTGCAGCACGAAAGTGCATTACAGATTAAGGGGGTTACCATCTTCAAATCTTTTATGGATCTCATCTTTTTTCTCAAGAATGGAAGATTGAATTGAAGTTGGAATGACGAAATTTTCCTCAATCCGTAATTTCTTTCATTGGTGCTCAGCAAGTTGAATTCACTTGATTTCCATGCATGAAACCCTCTGTTGAATTCCACTGTTAACCTAAAAAAAGTTGATGGAAACAAGAGAAAAAGAGGGACTAAAAATACCAACGAGTGAAATGCATTCTTCGTTCGTAATACGTATGCACTGAGGGCTTTTGAATAAGTCATCACTCACTTTTCATTGACATACTGCGCCAAAAACATCAGAAAATCCAATTAATTATTCGATGAAGCCGAGCGGTATTTGCTTAAAAGCAGCTTATTTGCTTATTTAAGGAGCGCTTAAAAGCGTGTTTCGAAGAACATGATTTTTTTAAGAGTTGGGAGAGGGTAAGTGGATGTGCATGCTTCGGCCGGCCCAGACCAGTTCAGAAAACAGCACTAGTGCGTTTTATTGGGGATCTTTTTGGGCCAGTTCCAGTCCATCATTACGCAAACTCAGCTCATGATCAATGTTTTTGTAATAGCATTGATCAATTCAAGCTTTTTCAATGCTTTAGGGAGATACTGAGACATGATATCTTGGTTTATTGGCAACTTTTCAATAATAATGAGGACCTTAATGTTTAATTTTACGATTGCTGAGGAATTTGCACAACATGGGATTATCGAATTGTACATGCCTTGAATAAGAAGCTACTTAATTTCGTTCATATATTCGTCTCAAAAAAGAGCTTCCTGAAATCATTTAGTCTACTTAAGAATCTGATAGTGCAGGTCACCGGTAGACCCATCAGTATTCCATCTATTTCATGTTATTAATGAAATCCTTTAGCCAGGGTATAGCTGACGGTCTTGATTTTTTACCGATTTCCTCCGTATGAATTTGATGGACAAAATCAGTATACAGATATGAACATATTTTGCACCTGGTGTTTGAAATGCATTTAGATATTTCTTCGAATCTTCAATGAAAAAATGCAAACTATAATAAATTAAAAAATAAAATATAACTTAAAAGTAATTATTATTAAATTATTACATTGTTAATATATTATTAATTATTATGATTTAAAATATAAAATATAGAAAACTATAAATAAATCGAAAAAGTGTAATTGAATTTGTATTTGAAGCAAGAACATTTTTATTCCGAGTCTGTTCAACACAGACCTGCCTTGTGTCTGCCCTTCAACTGTTATACGTCATATTTTTAGACGTACTTTTTGTCCGCTTCCTGAAGCATGAGATACACCGTGTCGAGTTTGACTGCTCTTTTGATGAATTCTGTCCCTGAAAATAAAACATTAGCTCATTTAGCGGATGACCGAGAACATTAAGTCACAGCCAAATGGTTTTAGAGATTTGGGTGGTTTTTTTTATTAGCTTAATTGATCAAATTGACTTATGAGAATACTAGTTATTTTTTTCATCATATAAAGAATAATGTGGCTTCCAAACTACTTTCGGATTGAATAGGCGACTATTCCAATGATAAAAGTTCGAATAGTCGCCTGTTCAATAAAAAAAAAACAATGCGTCACATGCAGAGGCACACATGCTGTTAGACTGCTGTCATTGAAGAGTAGTAGCGAAACGCAATCGACCGTTGACTGGACGTATTTCAAGCATTTCCATGTATTGTAATATGATGAATTAATAGACATCGCCTGATATTCCTACTGGCTTTATAACCACTTAACAAATTGTCACTTATCATAATGCTTTTTCATTTCTTAGTGAGAACTGCATCGATTTTTTATCAAAGCCTTCGATATAATACTTATCAAACTTTCAGAAACTTTCGCCGAGAATCAATTCAGAAATTAACGCTTGAGGCAATTACGATAGAAAATTTGAATAAAAATGCTCTGCGCTGAGATATGACAGAAATTCCATTACCGTGATCCTCTGAGTTTTGGAATTCAATTCATGTAAAATATGAATGGGAAGAGCGAACAATATCATTTTGAAATGATCAAGCTATCATTGCCGTGTCAGCTGAAATGAACATTCTTAAATCATATTCCTTTGAAGACTGAAAATACATTCAGCATACATGAATTTGTAGCATAATCTGAATTTTTGTAGATCTTCAGCTGTCACCAAAAATATTTTTGCTGCGTTAAGGGAATAAAATTCTATAAACATTTTTCGGAGAGTCCTGATTAATGGATGACGGAACGCTATTAGCAATGTAAATTGAATTGAGAACTGAAGCATCGTGAATTCTGGTCTTCTAAATCAATTGATTTTTAAATTGAGATAATATGTTAATGTCACTGAAATAAAAAAATCCAAACATTGGTGCAAGATACTACTGCGCTGAATGGAGAGAACCGAAGGAGCTCTTCGAGACAGCTCAGTAAAGAATCGCTGTTCTTCTTTTTATAGTCACGAACTCAAGCATGAATCGCAGATTAATGGTCAAATATTTTCTTTTGCTGTTGATGAACACAGATTCCAGAGGAAACTAATCGAAATACTTAGTTAACATGCTGCAAAAGTAGATTTTAATAAATATGCTGTGAGGAAAGACGTGGAAAGGAAGTATTTTATGTTTGACAAAAAGTTCTGATATTGTACAATTTTTGAAAATTCATATTCTCAATTTACTTATGCATACTGGTAGGTCAATTAGCTTTTCATTCGCAAAAAAGCAATTTATCATAAAGTAGTTTACTGACAGTTTGGAGTTCACCGGTTGATTCGTTCAGAATATATTAAGAAAAATGGACTGGAACGGAAGACAAAGTGGGTGAAATCATGTGGGGCGTTCCAATGAACATCATGCCAAATGAAAATTGAAATATGAGAAAATGATCACACAACCTATTGCAGAAATGCGTCATTGCCATTATCATTTTTAATATAAGCACTTAAAATAATATTGTTAATTTCAAGCCTTTATTCAATGAGTGAATATCTAGTAAATCAATTCAAAAATAGCAAATTAATATTCCATGGTATCGATGCTTGGCAAGTCAAGTGGAAATGTCTCAGCTAAGTGGAAGCCTCTCTAAGTTCTCTAGCATCCGCTGACTTAAGCATTGTTTTCGGGACCAAATTAAGCTAAACTAAAGTAGATTGGCATCTTTAAGTTGAGCGATTAAGTCATTTAATGCTGCACGACGGCATAATTTAATAAAGAAATATGAATGCTCACCCAAAGCAATAGGAAATAGAAATATCTGCACTTTTATTCATCAGCGAATATCAGGGGTCAGGTCCACGAAATTTACTAAAACAAACAAAACAAATCAGGCGTGTATGCTTGAAGCTGTTTCGACTGAATAGCTTCATTTTAACTAACTTAATGAGCAATTGATGGCAGCTGCATTTCATATTGTAAAATTTCAAAACTGTTACTCCTGAGAAAAACTGAAGTTTCACTCAGATTCTTGTTCGATGACCGATCGCTTTTGGATGAAGATAATTGAAGAAGCATTTTGTTTTCCCATTAATGAATCTTTTGTGATGAAGACAATACAGAAGAAGTTTTGTTCTCATGCCCTCGGATCAGTTTGAGAGCGATGTTGCCGGGCTCTATCTGCCAGTCCATCGTTACAATGGAATCTTTCTGTTACTCAGGTTTTGTGCGTCATAAGTCATTCCTCATTTCGAATCTCACGACAACGTGTGAAGATAATTTCATTGTCATGACCGCGGTCATCATTTGACGCTTTACAAACTTTTCTAAATGTTATCGAAGTTGAATAGGAGCGCAGAGACGCGCAAAATTCTTCACCTCGTAGCCTCAATGTGATCGACTGGGCGAGGAAAATAGAGGTCGATGTCGTTTATCGAAACAAAACAACCAAGTGCTTATTCAAATTGCTGAAATTATTGCAAACTCTCAAGAGAGCGCTTTGCGCTAACCTGAGTACCTACTTGCACGATCCTTCGCCTAGCAAGGAGCCTCTGACAGATCTGGCTAAGTAGGCACTTGATTTCAACCGCATTGCTGTCTATTTGTCCAAATGGCGACTTAGGTCCATCATTGAGCAGTCAATCTCTCAACTCAACTTCTTTCAACCTGACGATTGAGGCTGACCCCCACCAAGAGACAATTAATCATTTTATTAGTTTAGAGGAAAACAGTGTTATATAATCTTGAGCAAAGTACTTTGATCAATTAATCACATTTGATACATTAGATACATTTGAAATTTGCAGCGAATCACAGCCTTGAAATATCATCGACAGCTTCTCTCATTTTCTGCAAGTAAAATTAATGAGCAGTTTGCTCATTAATTACCATATAAAAATCAATTAGATGCAAGCAGTTGTTTAATCTTCACTATTCATAAAATGCTTATAAATGTGTCTATGAAGCAATAAACGCTACAGTGCATTTTTTAGTGAATGTTTGCTGGTCCCACTTCAGTTTCAGGGCACTTAAACACATGCGGTCATACCATATTCCACGGATTGTCGGCCTACTATTATGCGCACCAAATTTTTGGGTACACATGAAAATAAAACTAAAAAGCTTGATGCTTATTTTCACGTTTTCACTGCTCCTTTCTACCCGTGTGAATGTACAGAGGTTATTTTATAAGCGCATAAACATTTGTTGTTTGTTTCAAAGGACTTCCAAAGCATGCTCTTTATACCGTGGATGTGGAAGACTCACTTGTGGATTCCCACATCGGAGTTAGTATACCTGCTGCCAGGTTGCGACGCAGCGCTGCTCATTCCTACTGTTAATATACTAATACCATAGATTCCAAACATTGCCGCATACATGTTCAAAACAGACGTCTAATATACCTTATCGACTACAGATGCTGGTCGTGGAAATATAATATGACAATGGTCATCATAGGTTAATGAAATTAAAAATGGATATTATAAAACAACAGGAGATCGATGGATAAAAATTGGGAAAGTGGAGGTAAAATATGGAAATACAACGATGCTACTACACCGATTACAAGTGAATTATATCTGACACTACACATGGTGGATAATGGTAATAGTCGATAAGTGGAAAGTGGATAATGTAGGCAAACAATAGAACTACAATGACACTCTACTACACCGAAAGCAATGAAATTATACAAACTATACCTAAGACTACACATGGAAAATACTATTTCTTCACTTGAATTTGTTATCGCCAGTTTCTTAATCCGTCTATAATACTTCATATAATCCCACATTTCTTCATTTGTTCTTCATTTAAAATACAATACATCGATCACTACTTCAGCTACCGATTAAGGGATATAAAACATAATACTGCAGTCCGTCAGTCATCAGCAGGTACTCGTCTAGTTGTGTTTCGACCCCTAACCTGAACACTCAAACTGTTCAAACCCAGACGAGCGGGGTCCCACACATAGTGGCTGACAAAATACTGAATAGGTAATGATATGTCTTGAAAGATATACCACAAAGATATGTCAGACATCATTCAAATGCTACGTTTCCCACATGTGAACTCATCCTGTCATTAAATTCATACCATCAATAAATACATTTTGCTTTTTGCGATCCGCACATGTAAACAAATCCTGTACATCAATCTTTGCCTTTTCGATTCCCACAAGTAAACAGATCCTGTTCATCCTCGAATCCCATAAACATGTAATCGCTGTGTGATAAATTTGTAATCCGCCTTTACACAAACTTCGCCTCATACATCAAGACTTAACAATGGGAGCTCTCTCAGCTCCCGTAAGCCACGCTAAGCGCTCTGCATTCATTCTTCACCGCCCCCCATGTGTAGGCTACAAGTTATTGTTAGTCGTTTATTCACCTATGCAGCAAGGCGTTCAGGAAAATGTAAGTCGTTTGTTGGTCGCATGCCTAATTGAAATTCACAGAGTGAAGTGAATTGTCGAGCCGAGAAAAGACCATATTTTGTGAAGCGATTCATTATTCCTTGTGAGAGCCTTTTCTGTGTAGCTCATCAAGTCATGCTGAGAATAACCTCTAGATTTCATGATATTTTGTGACTTGTTATTTTTTTGTACAGCGTCTTGTAACTTCGAGCATATTCTACAATATCTGACTACTTGCGACGCGAAAACATGAAGGGCAATCTGTAATGGGATCATGCTCTCCGGAAAAGTCAGCTGCATTACAGAGAAAGAGAAGTCATCCACCTTGTGATATACCGAAGTTCTCAAACTGTTCTGTAAGATTTGTATTTTCACATCAAGGTAAACTACCTCTTTATTGTTATCACCATTTCTCTCTGCCAACAAGTGAAGTGAATAAATTTTTTGAATCAACGAATCAAAGTGTTTATAATTAACAACGCATATATCGTCAATGTATCTTGATGTAGGTGATAACAATCGTACTAAATGAAATTTCTTAGTTTTTATCAAATTTTGCATAAAAACATATTCGCAGTGTAAGAGGAATAGGTCAGCTAGGAGTGGACTAGAATTTTCTCCCATTGGAATGCCTTTAATCTGCCTGAAAAGTAAATTATCGAATGTGACGTAAGTATGTGATAATAGGAAATGTATGGCTTCTTTTAACTTCTGTTCATCAAAACAGTGATGACCATTATATTTATTCATTGAGCAAAAGGACTTATCATATCCAATGCAAATAAATTCCATTTGAGGAATTAAACACCAAACCCATAACAGCGAATATGTGATCTTCAAAAAATTGAATTTTTTGATCAAGATTCGTATTTAAGGTTGAAAAATCGAAAACTTGCAATGAATGAACTTGTGTCGAGTTTAATCTGTGTAGAAATTCTTGTGTGGACTTTATACTCCAGAAACAATCGAAACCGCTGTTTCTCTTAATTGCCATACAATATCTCTGAAAATTGTCACGCAAAATACTTAAGGCTTAATTTACTTTGATGGAAAGCTTTTTCGATGTGCACTGTCGTGCACCTGCTATGAATCTAAATTTGCATGGAGTTTTGTGAAATTTTGGAATCCAAATTTTGGTAATTTTCTGTCTTTTTCACAGACAGTTAGTTTGAACTCGCTTTTCATAATTGTTGCATGTTGCTCAATTACATTATGCGCTAAAATTTGCTCTGGACCATAGGTATCATTACCCGATATGTTCGACGTGGAAATATCAATTCCCAACTCGGCTAAGAGAATTTGGAGACAAAACTTTTTGCAAATGAAGGCATAATTATTGGATGCTTTATCAACTGGCGTAATTATGACGTCATTCTGCAATTCTTTCAGAGTTTTCCCCATTTTGACATTTATCTTGTGTCGGTTAGTGTGTACTCGAAATCTATTCAAGATTCGATGAGAGATTTCTTGGCAAGATATATTCGATCTTTAATCAGTGCCATGATTCTTGATTTCCACGCTGGGAATAAAGTAGCCTCGAGCTTCTCTTTCTTACTTATTTTTGTAATATGCTCATCTAATGAATTACTGATTTGAGTTGTTATGGCACTCCAACTAAGGCTTTTGGGGATTCTGTGTTTAGTACCAAAACTGAAGAGTTGACGTAAGTCTTTATCATCGACAATATCCAGATCACCCGTTATTACGTGACCATAGTGTGGGTAAACAAAAGATTGCCTCTTGCTACATGAGCATGGATTATTCATGATGTGCATCACATCCTGAAACTTCAGGTTATTCAAAAAACGCCCATAATTGCAAAACTTCAATGCAGTGGGTTTATATGATTTGTAGAATATCTTCGGTGGATAACGTTCTTGAATTGTGCTTGGAATTAGCTTCCACACACTTTGATCGCAGAATATAGACATGAAATTGAGTGAGTCTATTGTCTGAGATTCAAACGGAATAATTACGGTTGCTCGTTCTTTTGCCTTTTTGTTCTCCGAGTCTAGGTTAAGTTTATTCTGAATGTATGCTGCCAGCATAAATGTCATCATGTTTGCCTCATCCCTTGCCTTGCCTAGAATGGCTCTTAGCATAGTTTTAGGGAGAGATTTTAGATGATGATAAAACTTTGACATCTTACGCGTCTCAAAAGAATCTTGCAATTCTTGATAAGTATTATCAAGTTCCATAATACTTGAGCCTTTTCTGCCCGATTTTCTTATTCCATGACTCCCTTTTCGTCTGCTGATCGGATAACTAAAAAATTGATCATTGGATATGGACTGCTGAGATACACATCCACCTCCCAAAACTCTATCATTCAAACCTAATGGGTATAAGGTGTTGAGCATCTTGATATGCATGTCTTCCTTGCGGTTGAGTTCTCTGGTTATCTATTCAGGTGATATGTACATATTGTCATCAACATGATCAATAATTTGCAATTCAACATCTGTCCAAGAATGATGATCTTGCTTAAAGTTATTGCTAAGATATGTGTTTAAGTGACCTTTTAATACTGAATGACGATGACCATTTGATCTACAATGTAGCGGTTGCTTTGTTTGTCCGACATATTGCATTCCACATCTACTACATGATATAAGATATATAACATTTCTACTTTTACAAGTAAAAACACCTGGCTGATCAAAGATAAACCGGTTGCCTGTACTGAAACTTCCTTAGCAATTTTCGGTATTCAAATTTTTGCAGCAAAGACTCAGATTCAGATTCAGAACTGCTACCACAACATCTGATGTTTTTCAAATTAGAGGGCGCTATCCATCTTTAGCATTAACGCTGAACACTTTTCGTACCATATAAACCATGAGAAAATTTGCCAGAGCCTCGAAAAGAGCGAGGAATTTGCGTAGGTTGTACTTTCAAATTCCTGCTATCTATTGGCATGTACGCCTAAATTGCTATGTATGATAATTATTAAGATGTGGGACAAATTAGGTATTTCGCCAGCTAGCAGAGGTCCAGTAGCGGGGTCGTGAAACCACCAGCATCTGAAGACATACTATCCAAGTAATTCTCATACGATGATGAAAATCATCCCAGCCATTTATTGCCGCATACATGTTCAAAATAGACGTCTAATATACCTTATCGACTACAGATGCTGGTCGTGGAAATATAATAGGACAATGGTCATCATAGGTTAAGGAAATTAAAAATGGATATTATAAAACAACAGGAGATCGATGGATAAAAATTGGAAAAGTGGAGGTAAAATATGGAAATACAACGATGCTACTACATCGATTACAAGTGAACTATATCTGACACTACACATGGTGGATAATGGTAATAGTGGATAAGTGGAAAGTGGATAATGTAGGCAAACAATGGAATTACAATGACACTCTACTACACATGTACTACACTCTACTACTGTATGTAATTCATATCCACTGCCGGAGTAATTGATATAAATATGATGCACATCAAATTTGCTTGGACGAGTTGCTGTCAAATAGCTAGAATATTGATATCCATTTGAATTAGACTTAATTTGTTAGGCCCCTATGTTTATCATTATGCACACAAGAGCAATCATCGCTGAAACTGCAGGAATGATTTCTTCTTATTTTGCTGGTGATTGAATATACTGAGAAAGTAAGAAGCTAACGTCACTCGAAGGAGATAAAAAAGGAGCACAATTTTTAACATTTTTGCTTAACATTTTTTTATCAGATGTGGGAAACACCTCTCAACTAGCACATGAAAAATCGGAGAGCGGATATAAAATACTATCTGAATATAAAACTCGTCAACAGGAAGGCACATTTAAAGCACTTTGCGTGAAAGCACCAGATGATTGAATGACTGAATTTTACATTATTTCTTTGTAAGATAAAGACATTGTTTCAGCCGGCCAGCTTCAGTAAGACACAGAAGGGTGAAGTGTATCTCAAATCTGCTCCGTTTACTCTTTGATTCGACGTTATTTCCGGGGAACATGATTAGAAAAAGTACGAGGTGGTTATTGTCGATTTTGTCACGCCCTACATCAGAATTATTTTAAAGATGCTTCGAAACAACTTCAAGTCATCATTTTGCTACAAATGTATTGGAAATTATTTATGTAGATTAATTAGTACTTCCTAATTGGCAATAAGTTGTCAATACATTGCAGTAGGATAAAATCCCTGAGGAGAAGTTCTGAAGCAAACATCATTTCTTCTCTTCTTTGTCTTGTCGTATTTCCAAGCGTACGTTACGAAAATCTTTGTGATCGAAATAAAAGACACAAACTCACTTCTAATAGACTGCAAGAGCAAGAATATATCAGCTTTACATTTGCTTGCAGCCATATCCATGGAAAGAAATTCGATCTCAGTTTGGAAATTGAGGTTTAAAGACATTGTATCTATGTACATGTATATGTGAATACAAATGCCTAGTTATTTCAATGATGTTCCAAAAGCAAGATTTAGATAAATCATATAAGATGATATATGAAGCGTGTCAATTATTTCCTGAGTAGATAATCTTGATGAGTAGTGCTGCGCGTGATTATTGTTGTTAAGTTGTTAGGAGTTATGCACTTTATGATCGCACGTTTATTTCATTTAAACAATTAAACTAATTCTGGCATAAAGCAGAGAGAATGAGAGAATTACTTATATTTTCGAAATTGAAAATAATTTCTATCATGCACCTCCCACTAGTTGCCATGGCATTGGTGATTTCGCGTTCCTCAATGAGGATTTGCGTGGTTCTACCAAAGCATTTGTGAATTTATAGTTGAGATGTGTGTACCTGCTGCGATATTACCTTCATGGAAACATTTTTTAAAAGTGGAGTGGTCCCGAAGTTGATCAAAAACATGATAAGCATTCCAATGTATTTTCAGTAACAACCACGGAACAGCAGAAAACTTGTGAGTTTACAGACAGAGATTGACAAAGATTCAGTGCAACAAGTAAGAGACAAGCTGGTAGAGATCCACCGGAGATGGGGATACGAATATCTGAAGCTATGCAGGAGTTTGAATGGTGTTTTTCTCTCCGAGTTTATTTCTCCACTCAAAGGAGATATGCAGAGAATCGCATCACAAAGGGTGGGATTCACTGGTGAATTTGAAAAAAGCATTCCCAGTAATAGACTATATTTAAGATTAGGGAATACATTTTCCTTTTACATACACAGATGAGCATCTCTGAGGCGCAAATAGTAATAGCAGCTTACATATTAGTAGTGATGTGGCTGACGGTGGAGAGAATTGCAATTTTATTAGCACTACTGAAAAATATGTACCACCACACTGTAATAGTATTTTTGGACTCGGTCCTAATTTTCGCACTTCCCTCTTTAAAATAAAGAATTTATCGAAAATGTCGGTTTGGAACTAGATAAGTGCGTTGTAATTATTCTTACAGTGAAAGCAATTATCAGAATCGCATAAGCATACCTTTTGATCACAAAAAGGCAAATTTCCGTAAAAATATGACAGAGATACTCAGCTGAAGATCAATATTTTTGGTATTGAAGTAGCAAACATTATGGAAAAAGGAATGACTAACATGAAAAATACATGTAATTACACACAATACCAGGGATGCGGAGTCGGAGTCCCGGAGTCCTATCATTTTTGCTGGAGTCGGAGTCGGAGTCCCATTAAATGATAGAACTCCGGACTCCGGCTTATAACTAGACCCGAAATATAATACAAACAAATTATTTATTCTCGTGCATAGCTGTCACTGTCTTGATGTCAACTTTCTCTGTCAAACAAAAGTACAGAGACAGCAGTGCATGCAAAGTTTGTAAAAGTTGAGAGAATGAACCGTGATAGTTAAAAAAAGATTGTCTTTTTACTCGGTGATTTAGTAGAGAAGACAAGCCTTCCTAGCCTCGATCACATCTATGCACCAAAGGTCACATCAGCGACAAAAATGAAATACTAGTTTGCTTGAGAACATTATTTCTTACCCTCACGTTAATCGTGTGTGATGGCTCCTCTAAAGCGCATTTTAAAATCAAAAGTGTACTCATATTTTTTGAAAAAGGATGGGAGACTTTCCTGCCTGGTAGAGACTGAAGAAAAACCGTGTGAAGCACTCATCAGCAAGATGGCAGGAGCCGAGTCGTATGCATCCGACTTAAAGCGACAGTTGATAAACTTTCATCGAAAATGATTGATAATTGATACAGCAATGATCACTAAAAATAGGTTCAAGTAAGCCTAATAATCTACGATGTAGGTTGCCAGTTAATTTTTCAAAAAAACTAGGCTTTATATGCTTGCCACCCGGAGTCGGAGTCCTATCAACCCCCGCAGTCGGAGTCGGAGTCCTATCAAAATGATAGGACTCCGCATCCCTGCACAATACAAGATTATCAACAAACAAATAAAGCAAACTAAGTCGTGGATAAAACAAGAAAATAGTACTAATTCCTACGGATATATCTAAACGCTTTTGCATAACCATGGAAGACAAGCATAAGGAGATTACAGAAGATATATTAAAAGACGAAACAATTCATAAACTTTTACTTAAATCAAAAAATGACAGCATACAATACAACGCAGGCAAATAAAGTCATAATCTCCATATTTAGAAATAAGCTTTCTAGATTTCAACTTGAAAGAATTAAGAATAACTAAGAAGTAGGATTTCATAATAAAGTTTACCTTCAACTTTCTGGTGTACTACAGGGTTTTATTTTGTTCTTAGATGACTTCTAACTAACAATTTCAATCGAAAACAATTTTGTTGAACCTAAGATGAACCAAAATGTCATGTCAGGCGGTAATAATCGACAGTCATATGCTGCGTGTGAGCACTATTTATGTCTACCTTAATTAAGAGAGACGAAGACAGCACTCTTGCCATGCCGGTAATGGAATGTCATCAACAGAGAAAAGAGTTTTTGTTGTGCTACAGATGGCTTTAGTTCAACGCAGGGGTGCGGAGTCGGAGTCCCGGAGTCCTATCATTTTTCCTGGAGTCGGAGAAAAATGATGATAGCACTCCGGACTCCGGCTTAGACCCGAAATAGTATAATGCAAACAAATTGTTTATTCTCGTGCATATAGTTGTCACTGTCTTGATGTCAACTTTCTCTGTCATAACAAAAGTACAGAGACACTGCTGCATGCAAAGCTTGTAATAGTTGAGGGAATGAACCGTGATAGTGAAAAAGGATTGTCGTTTCACTCGGTGACTTAGTAGAGAAGACAAACCTTCCTAGCCTCGATCACACCAATTCCCTGGATCACATCTACGCATCAAAGGTCACATCGGAGACAAAAGTAAAATATTAGTTTGCTTGAGAACATTACCTCTTACCGTAACGTCAATCGTGTGTCATGGCTCTTACATAGCGCATATTAAAATCGAAAGTGTACTCATATTTTTTGAAAAAGGATGGGGACTTTCCTGCCTGGTAGAGACTGAAGAAAAACCGTGTGAAGCACATGCCAACAGGTGATGTGCAGAGTTGGTAAACCTTCATAGAAAATATTTGATTTGATACAGTAATGATCAGTAAAATCAGGTGAAGGCAAGCCGATAATGATCTATGATGTAGGTCACCAGAACTAAGACTAATATACCTCCCACCCGGAGTCGGAGTCCTATTAAACCCCGGAGTTGGAGTCGGAGTCCTCTCAAAATGATAGCATTTCACTGCCCAGAGATAAAACAGCATTCGACCGATTTGTGTCAACAGGTCCACGACCTGCCAACAAGTGGAAGACCCGGTGAAGAAAGCAGAGCTGCCGAAATTAAACGGTTTTTCAATCAAAATCCTTCTGCTTCAACAACGAAAGCAGCTGAAGTATACAACGTCTCCCATTCAACTGAACGCAAACTTTTAAAGTCATTAGCATTTAGACATTTAACATTTTTTGCATGAAGATCATTACGCAACTCGGCTTACAATCTGTCAATAACTTGTTGCTTTCATTGAAAACAATAATTGATTACTCTGTTATTACGATGAGTCCACTGTCCACATCAGCGCAGCGGACATGTCCATGAGCACAACTATCGATTGTGGGATTACGAAAATCCTCATGCAACGCACGAAGTGATCTATCAATCTTCCAAAATCAACGTGTGGTGCGCTGCGAAGAGAGGACAACTCTTTGATCCATATTTTTTGATGATACAGTAACAGCCAGAAAATATCAACACATGTTGGAACATTGTTTTTTGCCACAACTGAACCGCCATCAAAAGCTTCCATGATCTTCCAGCAAGGCGGACCTCCTCCGCACTGGGGGCATCAAGCTAAAACTTTCCTTGATAAAAAGTTCCCAAATCTCTGGATAGGTCGTGATGGACGACTTCACTGGGCAGCTCGCAGCCCAGATGTGACCCCACTGGACTTCTTTCTTTGAGGTTACGTCGACGACCAAGGTTTATCGTCTCAACACCGTCTATATCAATCCAAGAATTGCAGAACAACATCACTTCGTCCCTTCAAGCAATCAACCCTGAAATGCTGAATCAAGTGCTAGACAGTTACGAGAGAGATAAGTTCTTTGCATGCAAAACAAGGTGACCACATTGAACAATAGGATTGATTTTTTTAAAATATCCTTTTACGAACATAAATGATGACTATTTCTTTACAGTGAATATTTGAAGAGAATGACAGCTATTAAGTCACTACAAGACACCATAACCCTTGGTTCCCCGACCGCACTCGCCCGACCTAGGAATCAAACCGAAGTCCCCGGTGGAGACGAGCTCGCACCTTCTTCACCAGGCTACGGTGACGGTTCAAAAGGAATGCGAGTGAAGGCAGAAGTTATCTCCAAATGATTTCTACAGCTTATTATCCTATTATTATTGACAGAATGCTACCAGCATTCATATTGTAGCGAGACAGCATATCAGCATGTCATCCGACTACGTCACATACATAACATTTGTCAAATTTCTTTACAGTATAGCTCAATTTTATTGAAAACAACTCTCTTTTCTGCTTCTCTACAACAAAATCAGAATCCGTAGTGACTTAAATTCCACACTGTATTTATGAATTACAAGGAAGAAATTACTTTTGAAAAATTAAGATCTAACTGTAATATCATTCCAAATATTTACAGAAGCTACATCAACGATAGTATTCTCAGGCCGTTCCCTACAGAAAGGAGCGATTTTAATAAAATTCTAGAAGTATATACTAATGTAAACAAAAGCATTCAGTTCAAAAAGTAGAAGTGCCTAAAATTCAATTAAATTTTTTTGATATCAGTCTTTGGACAGAAGATAAAATATTGTATTATAATTACTACAGAAAGGACATCCAGTCTGACAGATTGGATTCCTAGCTACACAAAGCATAATTTCATCACCAATACTTGCTCTAAATACTGTAGAAAATAGATGTAGCACTGATTTATTAAAAAAGGCCATATGTAATATCAACAAAAAGCAGAAAAATGGATACAGAAAACAAGACATAAAAACAAAAAAGGAGAAGGAGAAGGCCACGCTTAGACAAAAAGTATGACTAACTTATCCTTCTGCCCATACCTCAAATGATAAAATGAAGAGAAAAATTAACTCCTTTATTTATAAATTATTATCTGAACATTCGCTTAGTAAATAGGAACAACAAAAATTAAAGAATTGTTTCACTAGCAGAAATGCGAATAAACATGATAACTGTAAATACTGCTATATTTTGCCAGATAAGTATAAATGTAACATTTAGAATATTTTTAATGAATTCACATGCAAAATATGAAACGGCAGTTATACTGGTAAATCGTTGAGGAACTTCAAAATGAAATACCAAGAACATTGTCGCAGTATAAATAAGGGTGATGACAAGAGTACTTTGAATGGGCATGTGCGCATCGATTGTACCGGGTGTCCCACAAAGATATACCCGTAAAACATAGGGTTTAAAAAAAGCATTTTCAAAGTGTTTTTTGCACTTTGATATCATCACATGGACCGTGAATGCGATCAAATTTGTATTTGTATTTATTCAAAATGATGACAACAGCTGGATGCCAATTACAGTCATCAGATGCGAATGATATACAGATTACAACATTACCAGAATCAAAATGAGACAATAGAAAACCAGATACTGAAAATATACACGTACCTGAAACATATTACAGTATGAACAAATATACTTGATAAAATACATAGTAGTAAAATGCATAGCATTTTTCAAATACTAATGAAAATTGATGATATGAATGTAATAATGTCACCTTTCAGAACATTTTATAGTACTGTATTAATTTACAAGATTTTCACAATCTGAATATAAAAATATCTCTTACGAAGGGCAGACATACATGACGTCTTTGCAGTTTCTCACTTAAGAATGACCAGGTATTGTATCTACTCTCAGTTAAGTCAGCATGATTTCAATGCGATTTGTGAAATCATTCCCAATTCTGATTGTGAAATGACATGAATATCGACATTTCACAACCTTTTGTAATTCTTCTAACGCTATGCTGCTTTGTCACTCGGAGTGGGTTGCGTTATTTCTGATCTGTTAAGGTCACTCGCGTGAAAGCTCTGTCTTTACACAAATGGAAAGGATGTCATCAGATCGGTGCCATGAACAAGTGAGTAGCGCTCATCGAATGCCACAACATATTGTTATCACAAAAGCAGTCCGCAATTAATTTATTTTTCTACTATTTAGTCATCTTTCACTTTGGAATAAAGAAGAGATGGCTCTCAAAGCTTGTCGGAACGGGAGGTTCTTCACTCGGAAAACAGAAAAAGCAATCTCTCCCTCTTTTACGACGATTCTTTATTTGTTGAAAAAGCGTTACCCGACGCGTTTCGTCTCTCAGGACAGTATCAAGGGCGAATGGCACAGGTCAGGCAATACGTTTAAATATGACTAAGGTCGAGTGGGCATCTCATATCAGTTCATGACGTCTATTCATGAGGTGTGGCATGTTCTTGGTGATACACCGTGATTCAGCCATTCTAGTAGATATCGCTGATTTATATTTAGAAAGGATTTTGCAACTAAAGTCGTTAATTTTCATCACTTTATCGGCATGTTGTTTTAAGTGGTGCTCACTAAGTGCACTTGTACTGTTCTTGTTCTTAATGCTATTAGCGTGCTCGCGATATCTAAGCCTGAAAGGGCGACAACTTTCTCCGATGTATTTCATATTACAGAAGTTGCAACTAAATTCATAAACTATGTATTTGTCATTGCAACTATATTTAGGGCCAATAAATTTACAGATCTCACAGGAACATTTATTTTTATTCTCTATTTTATTCTTCGCTGTAGTATTTATCTTCTTGCCTGGTCGACAGGTAATTCTAGCAGGGATGTCGTATTTAGTTTTAATTTTGTTTATTTTACGAGTGAAACTGTCGCTAATAAACTCAAGCGTTAAATTGACGTTTTTAGATTTGTCTTTAATTTTTTTAGGCTCTTTGCGTTTCAAAGTGTTCGGTTCGAATCCGTTATTGACCAATCTGTTAGTCACTATCTGCACAGCTGCACCTTTATCGTTCGGACTCGAACAGCGGTCTTGGACATATCTTAAACTATTTTTGACAAAATTATCTTTTATGTGTTGTGGGAGCCAACTGTCTTTGCGTAGACATATTCCTGAATGGCTAGGTTTACTGTACCATTTGTACTGTACTTGGTTATTTGTTATTTTGATGCTTAAGTCCATGAGAGATTGAAAAAATTGAGATGGTTTCATCACTTTGACGACAAGGATGAGAATAGTAATACTAACCAAAAATTAAATATTCCTTTTGAAAGAAATTCAGTAAGTTTACCGCCTAGATTGAGTGAAGATCTAGAAAATAACATGAAACTCTTTCAACATGAAGCCAGTGAAGCTTTGCAGGAAGAAGCGAAATATATCAAAATAGCAAAAACTATAAAATTGTCAATAGAATAATTGACAAAACTAACAAATTTTTGGAACATAACGATTTAGCGACTGTTTCGTCTGATAAAACCAATCGAATAGTTGTAACGCACAAAAGTACCCTGATCGAAAGGACTGAAAAGATACTGCAATACAGCTCCACATATAAATTAAGAAATAAATCAAAAAATAGCTCTATCGAAAATCAGGCCAACAAACTAGTCAGACCTAAATGTCAAGATAAAGAAAAAATTGACCATAGAAAACTCTTAACGTCTGTCAGTAGTCCGGCTAAATTTCACGTTTCACTAAAGGATCATAAAGAAAAAGAAAATAACTTCTTTCCTTTGAGACCTATCGCGGATGTCACTAATACACCTACTCAAAAGATTGACTGGCTGACTAGTATTATTCTGAATCAACTTGTAAAAAAGGTTCCAGCTCATTTAGATAGTTCTCAATCTTTGATAACGATTTTAGAAAGTCAATGTCAAAATTTCAATAGTTCAGAGGAAATTTTCATCTCACTAGATGTTAAGAATTTGTACCCGAGCATCCCTATTGATGAAGGTCTCGAGGCTATTCAAAAATTTGCCCACAAACATTGGCACGAAATAAATAATTATGGATTTGAGGTTGAGGATATAGAAAATATGCTAAAATTCATATCCTACAATTATAAAATTAGTTACAACGATAAAATTTACCTGCAAGTGAAGGGTTGTCCTATGGGGACACAATTCTCTCCCCCATTTGCTGTGATATTTATGAACTCGATAGAAGAACAAGCCCTAAGTAAGTTAACCTATAAGCACAACTTACAGCCTAAAATCTATAAACGATACATAGATGATAAAATTATGGGACCGTTCCCCAAAGATGATAGTATTTTTTCAAATATATTAGAAACTTTTAACTCGATAAATAAAAACATTCAATTCACATTAGACTTGCCGAATGATAACTTTTTGAACTTTTTGGACTTAAGCATCAAAATAACAAATAACCAAGTACAGTACAAATGGTACAGTAAACCTAGCCATTCAGGAATATGTCTACGCAAAGACAGTTGGCTCCCACAACACATAAAAGATAATTTTGTCAAAAATAGTTTAAGATATGTCCAAGACCGCTGTTCGAGTCCAAACGATAAAGGTGCAGCTGTGCAGATAGTGACTAACAGATTGGTCAATAACGGATTCGAACCGAACACTTTGAAACGCAAAGAGCCTAAAAAAATTAAAGACAAATCTAAAAACGTCAATTTAACGCTTGAGTTTATTAGCGACAGTTTCACTCGTAAAATAAACAAAATTAAAACTAAATACGACATCCCTGCTAGAATTACCTGTCGACCAGGCAAGAAGATAAGTACTACAGCGAAGAATAAAATAGAGAATAAAAATAAATGTTCCTGTGAGATCTGTAAATTTATTGGCCCTAAATATAGTTGCAATGACAAATACATAGTTTATGAATTTAGTTGCAACTTCTGTAATATGAAATACATCGGAGAAAGTTGTCGCCCTTTCAGGCTTAGATATCGCGAGCACGCTAATAGCATTAAGAACAAGAACAGTACAAGTGCACTTAGTGAGCACCACTTAAAACAACATGCCGATAAAGTGATGAAAATTAACGACTTTAGTTGCAAAATCCTTTCTAAATATAAATCAGCGATATCCACTAGAATGGCTGAATCATGGTGTATCACCAAGAACATGCCACACCTCATGAATAGACGTCATGAACTGATATGAGATGCCCACTCGACCTTAGTCATATTTAAACGTATTGCCTGACCTGTGCCATTCGCCCTTGATACTGAGACGAAACGCGTCGGGTAACGCTTTTTCAACAAATAAAGAATCGTCGTAAAAGAGGGAGAGATTGCTTTTTCTGTTTTCCGGGTAAAGAGGAGATGGTTGATAGTGAAGAGAAGCGCTTCGTTGATCGGATAAGAGCAATCGCATTCAGGAAAGCCAAAGATGCCGGCGCAGCCTTCATCACACGCCAGTGGGTTGCTCAATAAATTGGGAGAAGTGAGGAGTTTGTCAAGAACAACTGGAGAAGAGATCCTTATGACTGCAAGATGGACAAAGAAAGAATAGGAAGAGGTGGTGATGCCCTAAACCAGCACGAAAAGAGAATCATACGAATGGCAAGCAACAGACAATATCAAAGTTGCCGGAAGTTGTCGAAGGAACTGATAAGGAGAAGAGGAGATGAACAGCAAGCTCCTTCCCGCATAACAGTCCATCGATACAGGAAATCTTTAGAAATTAACATGATCTTTAGAATCATGTTCTCAAAAAACCATACAAAACAGTTGAACAACGAGAAAATCGACTATGGACTTGCTAATATCTCAAAGATAGGGATGAAGATGATTTCCGTCATGTTGTTTGCTCTGACGATTTCTTTGTTTGGGTATGTCGAAAACCGAATAGTCAAAACGACAGACTTTGGGCAACATCCATCCAAGAAATCGAGGACGATGAACATTATCGAGAAATGGTGGTTCGACCTTCCTGCATTGGAGTCATCATTTGCTTTAGCATCAGGAAAATGATGTGGGCAATCAAAGAAAACGGTGAAAGATGGCATGGAGAATATATTCGTGAAGTTATACTTGAACAAATCCCGTTTCTTAGAAACGAGGAAAACGTAGAAGACGTTGATCAAGTTACCTTACTGCATGACAAAGCTCCGTGCTTTAAGGCAATGCGTACAAAAGAGATGTTGAGGAATTCTGGATTTGAATTCTTCGATAACACCGTTTGGCCAGGGAGCTCTCCCGATCTTAAACCCTGCGAAAATTTTGGTGCAATATTGAAGGACAAAGTTGATGCTTTACTTCACCGAAATCCTAATTGCTTGAAGAAAGAAGTGGTACGTACTGCATTAACAAAAATCCTGAAAGACATGGAGAATGACGGTGAGATCTTTGAAAATCTGCTGAGCTCTTTTCCGAACCGTCTGCGAGCTGTAAAAGCATCCCGCGGGGGACACACAGACTATTAAATGTTTTGTTCATTAATTAATACATTTATATTGTGGTTGAAATCAAAAATTCGCTTATAAATTTAAATTTTGAAAAGTCCAACATCTACGGGCATATCTTTGTGGGACACCCGGTAGATATGCGAGTGTTGATGATTTTACGGTTGATATTTTGAAGCGTGCTCAGGACAGGGTTGAATGAGTGTTGTGGGAAGCAGCGAGGTTGATACAGGCTCGGTCTCTAAGCCTGAGTCGGCGTCACAAATTGCCGCTAATTGGCTGTTATGTTTTAAATTGCGCCGTATAGAGGTGTTTTCATTTAAATACGCTTTTCATCTCATTTGCCATTTGCGTTGATAAATGGTGTGGACCCAAAGCGTCCGCTTATTCAACAGAGTGTTTTTACTTAATTTTCTGGCAGGAAGGGGTTACTTATATTTTCGAAATTGAAAATAACTTCAATTATATTGACTGATATCAAGGATCAAAAGCAGTTTTTATTTTCCTATCATGATTAAAATTCTTTCAACGTCTATCACAGTGAGTATACATTTTCAGTATTCAAAATTATCTGCAAAGCGATGTACTGCTTTTTATACTATTTTGCAGATTTTGTTTCCACAATATGCGTGTAGCTTCGTGATAAACTTGCTGTTTGGATGGTCGCCGAAGAGTCGTCAGCAATGGTAGAATCGTTCCATTGCTGTATAAACCTCTTCATTAGTAGCCACTTCATGGTGGGCACGCCGATTCGATCTGATCCAGACAGTCTACTCACTGGAAAATAGTTATTTGACTATTTTCTAGATCGCTGCGACCATGAGTGAGCTGATAAACAAAGCGTGTTATACTCATGATTTATCCTTGCACATGAAGATGATCATATACTTCACATATGGGTTGCCAGCAATGCCCTCTAATCTTCGAGCGTCGCAAAGTCATCCATCCACCTTAGCCGTGTAGGTTCACCCAGACCGAATTTCACGATTTACACAGTTGCCAGTAGTATATAGTGTGACATCCGGCGCGACGCTTCGCTTCGTTTGCGCCGGATGTCACACTTTTGCGGGTTTTTTCAAAATTTTCAAAAAATCAAAATTTTAAAAATTTAGGTAGACTTCAAATTTCACGTGGCCGAAGGCCGAAGGGCGAAAATTTAGGTAGTGACAAATTTTCAAAAAAATCAAAATTTCAAAAATTTAGGCGGTCTCAAAATATCACGTAATCGAAAATTTAGGCGGTCTCAAAATATCACGTGGACGAAAATTTAGGCGGTCTTAAAATATCACGTAATCTAAAAAATATCACGTGGTCGAAAAATATCACGTAGCCGAAGATCGAAAATGTAGCCGAAGGCCGAAAATATAGGCAGATGAAAATCTAGGTAGCCCAAAAAAATATCACGTTGTCCTAATATACCAGAAGATTGTATTCAAAATATTTCTTTAAAAATGGAAACCTCAACAGGGGAAGCCTCAGAAATGGAAGGAACTTCGGCGGGGACGGCGACGGCAACGGCGACGACGAAAATTGAAGAAGCCTCAGAAATAGAAGGAATCTGAGTGATCTGATGTCCATTCATTGTCTTTATTGATCCGTGAAAAAATTATTTTTTATTTCCATGACATATATATCTTTTATTGTTAAAAAAATGATGTTACCAAATGTTGGTGGAGGTGCATATATCCCGAATAATCGTGAATTAGAAATAGAGATAGAAAATTATATCATGAAAACTGGAGACGTTTTATCTGGTCCATTGCATCTTCCTATTCTTCCGCAACAAAATACAGAGTTAACAAATAAACAATATGTTGATACACAAATCAATGACTTAAAAGAAAAATATATAAACGATGTTTTGGTTCCACTGATGAATGAATTAAAGTTGCTTAAACTTAATGACAAATCATTAAACGAAAAATTATCAAAACTTGATAAAAAGGATAGAGAGCTAGAAGCAGATATAGCAAAACTTTTTAAAAAGATTTCAGAACAATCAAAAATTTTAATATTACTGTCTATAAAGTTAAAATCTGCAGTCATTAAAAATAAACATCAGATACAACTATTGAAAGAACAATTAGAAGATGAAATAGAAAAACTACCTGAAAGAATTTAAAAAAATTTAAAGCAGTTACAAACTACATTCCAAAAAAGTGTTGATGAATTGAGTTCTAAAATTACTCAACAAATGAAAAAGATTAATAGAATAATAAATGAAGTAAACTCACTTAATCAAAAAGTTGATGGAATGAAAAATCTTAAAATCAATCTAGAAAATGAATTAAAGAAAAATTTACAAGAAAACTCTAAAGAAAATAAAGAACAGTTAGATTCTGTTAAAAGACAATTAGATGTTCTTAAAATTAAGTTAAATGCTCTTAAAACGGCGTTGAAGATTAATCAGCAGAAAATGCAAGTTAATAGAAAAGAAATTAAAGTACATCACACGTTACTTGACGCAATAGATAAAGTGCAACAGACAATTAATAAAGTTGTCTCGAAGTTGTTGTCCATTCACAAACGTAAATCTTGAACGGACCAAAGGTCCTCGAGGCTTTAGCCGATCGGACCAAAGGTCCTCAGGTTACTAACCAATCCTAAACGTAAATCTTAGCGCAAATATTAACATAAATATTTTTCCCAAAAGTCAAATTTAATCTTAAAAAATGCCTACAATTTATAAACACAATCTTAAACATTTTGCTTCAAATAAAAAAATTGCTGATGAACCATCTATGACATCTGTTTACCATTATGACAGTGTAGAAACAATCGGAACACAAAAGTTCCTAGGCACCGCAGGTGCCGTTCAAAAAGAAGGGGCTGGCATCTTTTCTGGTATCGGCAGTATCGTTAACTTGATTAAAAATAATAAAGATTTGATTACATCTGCTGCTAAAGGAGCAGCTGCTAAAGGTAGTACAGCTAGTGCAATATCAAATGCTGTTAAGTCTCAAAACGAATTAAAACAATTAGAAACTATTCGTAAACTTAAGAATGATTCTGAAGAACTAAAAAAATTAAAAAAACTTTCAAAGGAAACAAAAAACAAAATTGCTAACATAGCTGTGAGGGTGAAACCTTGAGGAGCGGAGCTCCGTCTGATAGTAAACAGGAGAAGAAATCAGGCGTAGCCATAGAACGTTCAATTGAAGAAATAAGAGGTAATGGTGTTAACAGCAACCTTTGGTCTAACCAGCAAAGCTGTAGCGGAGCTGGTCTAGCAAAATTCTAAAATTATATTTTAGCAAAATTTTTTCTGTGTGTGAGAAAAAACAAAAAAGTCAAATCATTTTTTATAAAATGTCTTCTCTTATCGAAAATAAATTTAGATTAGACGATCCTCCGTTCGTCAGTTACAATCAAAAAAAGAATGACTATATAAGAGTTGCTATGAATCCCGGATCTTCCAGTAGAGTAAATACTGGAGGAGATTTAATTTTTGAAGTTGATAATCAGCAGAGTTATTTATATTTCCCTGGTTCCTTTCTACACTGTGAATATTCTTTATATAGTGATGCCAATTTTACAACACCATTACCAGATAGCGATAATATTGCATTAGAGAATAATTTTTTTCCAAGATTATTTACACAAATGCGTTTAGATGTTGCAACTCAAAATATAGAAACAATAAGTGATTCTCCAGGTGTAATTGATACAATGCTTAGATTTGTAACAATTGGTGAAAATAATAAAAAGCATGAAATCGAAGGTTGGTTTCCTGATACTAATGATGGTATAATTGTTGATGATTTATCTCACGCTGGAACAGATGCAGCAGGAATTGCGAAAGATGTAGAGAATATTGCAAAACATTCAAATAAAACAAATAATAGTGCATATAAAGAAAGACGTGAATTTAACAAGAAAAGTAAACAGACAGTAAATTGGTCATTGTCTCCATTATTCGGATATTTAGATTATGATAAAATATCATATCAATTAAAATTTAAGTTAATAATTCATCGGACAGCAAATAATGAATTAATCTTTTTTGGTAAGACTGGAAAAAAAGCATATTTAAAAATTGATAGACTTGAATTGTGGATTAAGCATATTACTCCTAGTTTAGAGGTCGAATTAGCTATTGCAAAAATATTAAATACTAACAAACCAATTCCAGTAAATTTTCTAAAGCGTACTGCTAGTTCAGTAACTTTTTCAGAGCAAAGATTTAACTGGCATTTTACTAGAACTTCGAATACTCCAAGATATCTATTACTAACATTTCAAAGAAATAATTCTCCAAGTTTTGATAAGAACAACAATCTTTTTCATATTAATACAATTCGAAGTTTACAAGTTGCTTTAAATAAAACCCGATATCCAATTGATCCATTAAGATTCGTTGATACCAATAATCAATTTATGGAAGGATATGATGCTTATAGAAATCTTTGTATAGAATTTGGAGTCGAACCACAATTAACTCCTGGAGATTGGAGACATTTATATCCAATTTTCTGTTTCGATTTAAGTGCACAATCAGAAGATATTATTAAAAATGGTTGTGATGTAACAATTAATATTGAAAAAAAAGATTCCACAACTTCATTGATGGCTTATGGTTTATTGCTAGAAGATGCAAAATATTCTATTGAAATTCTTAATGGAAAGATGGCTAGGATAAGCTAAAGCGAGAAGGGTTCGCTCCGATCGGTTAGTAACCTGAGGACCTTTGGTCCGATCGGCTGAAGCCTCTGAACAAAGTTCTATTGGTTAATTAAAAATTCTTAACTTAAAATTTTTCCTAACTTAAAATTTTTTTATTAAAAATGTCGGAAGCGAAAAGTAACAATAATAAAACTGTTGAATTAAAATTACGTAATATTGTTGACAAAAATACCCCTAAAACTATTACGATTAACAAAAAAAAGTATTACATAAGTAAACCAATGATAGAGAATATTCAATTACAAGAAGAAAAGAATGGTGGAATTCTCCCATTAATTCCACTAATAATAGGAGGCATAGCAGCAGCAGGAAGTGTTGCAGGTGGGACAGTTGGTATTGTCCAAGCAGTAAATAAAAATAAATCAGAGAAGGCAGCATTAGAAGAGCAAAAACGTCATAATAGAGAGTTAGAGAAAGTTGCTAGGGGAGAAGGAATAGTAGATAATTTTATTAGTAAATTAAAATTAGTTGATGAAGGAAAACGAGTTCTTAAAAATATTCTCCACAATGTTGATGATTTAATTGAAATTAAAGAAACTAAAGATGGTTCTGGAATATATCTAAGTCCTAGTATGATTCGGTAATAACCTCAGGACCTTTGGTCCGATAGGCTAAAGCCTCTGAACAAAAGTGATCGGCTAAAGCCTCTGAACCTTTGGTCCGATCGGCTAAAGCCTCTGAACCTTTGGTCCGATCGGCTAAAGCCTCAGAACCTTTGGTCCGATCGGCTAAAGCCTCAGAACCTTTGGTCCGATCGGCTAAAGCCTCAGAACCTTTGGTCCGATCGGCTAAAGCCTCAGAACCTTTGGTTCTATTAGGTAAAACATTTATTTTATCTTTTAAAATGAATTCTACAAATTCCGAAAATTTAATTAGATTAAAAATTTCAAATCTAGATCTAATGGATTATCTCTTAAAAGTACATAAAACCTCAAATTGCCAGCACACCGGTCGGCTGCACAGCGGTCGGCTGCACACTGGAGGGGATCTACAAAAAACATTAGAAAACTTTCCTGGATTTATTTGGAGTAAATATTCAAAAGAAAAACATTTTCCTGGTCATTCATATACCGGTCCAGGAACTCGATTAGATATAAGACTAGATGAGAATGATAATCCAAAACCGGGTGAAGAACCAATAAATAGAGTAGATGCCGCAGCTTACAGGCATGATTTAGCTTATCGAAATCATGACCTAAGTTCTCGACATGCAGCTGATAAGAAGATGATTCAAGAATTAGATAGTATTCAAAATCCTACATTTAGAGAAAAAATTGAAAGAATGTTTGTTAAGAAAGCTTTACAAGCTAAAATATTATTCGGTCAGGGTTTAAATTAAACGACAGCAAAGCTGTCTGAGAGCAACGCTCGAACTTATGCCTCCGAAATTCATAAAGAATACAGAAGGCCTAAATATTTATTGTATTAAAAGTATTTAATAAAGATGATATTTGTAGTGCTGATCTTATTCATATGCCGAATGAAAAAGATTATAAATACGCATTGACCGTTATAGATTTATACACACGATATGCTTGGGTAAAGCCTTTAAAAAATAAAAGTGGTCTATCAGTTAAATATGCGTTTGAAGAAATCTTTAAAGAAAGTAATAGAAAGCCAAGGAAATTGTTTGTTGATAAAGGGTCGGAATTTTATAACAGAAACGTTCAGCCACTATTTGAAACAGACGAAAGTCATCGCCAAGGCTCAGTTTATTCAACTGAAAACGCTGGAAAAGCTGTAGTGATAGAAAGATTCAATCGGACGTTGAAAAATAAAATTTTCAAAAAATTTACTCAGCAAGGAAATCAGAAATGGTTGAAGATATTACCAGGAATTGTAGAAGAGTATAACAATAAGATTCATTCTGGTATTGAAGAAACTCCAAAGAATGCTTCTGACGACCCTGATTTAATACGGAAGAAAATATTCGAAAATAATTATACGAACGAGAGTAATCCGAATATGCAGAAACTTAAGCCGAAATTTAAAATTGGAGATAGAGTTAGAATATTTAAATATAAGAATAAATTTGAAAAAGGCTTCGTCGGATACTGGACTAAAGAAATATTTGAAGTTTGTAAAATAAATCAAACTTATCCGATCACTTACGAAATCAAAGATCTAGATGATGAAGATATCAGAGGCCGATTTTATCAAAATGAATTACAACGAAGCGAGCTTTACCCTTTAGGTGGCGCTGTAGCTAGCTAGCTTCGCTTGATTTTCAATTATTATTATTATCATTCAATTCTAACATAATATCTAGAAATGGTACTCCTTCCTGTAATTTAAATAAAACATAAAGACATAATTGACCACAATAAGTAGTTCCCGGTTTTTGAATTTGAAGTGCATTATAAATTCCATTGCTAAGTAATTTTTTGACTTCGTTTGTAGGTGGAAGTCCATAAGAGTCGAACCAATAGTTCTCAGCCTCCGGGCGGTCGAAATAGTAATTATCTCGATTTTTATTAAAGATACCTGCAGACCAATGTATTCCTTTTTCATCTGACGTATGAAGATTTGTTATGAAATTTATAGTTATTGTTGGCTTATTTTTTAGGAATTGTAATTCGACTCTCATTAGAACATGAAAATTCTTTATTCCCAATTGATTTGCGATTTTCTTTAAATCCAAATTCGTTGTTGTTTGTGTTCCATATAATTTCAAAACTCTAGTCAATGCTAGTCATTTTAAATGGAATAAAATCTATTTCAGACATTTCTCAAAAGAATTGGCGTGTAGCAGCTGCTAAAATTGTTTCAGCTGATAGGGGTGAAGGAAATCACAGACAATAGCGCATAATGCGAGTTGTGAAATCTCATTCACACTATGAGAACAAAAGAACAAATACAATCTAAACACAATAGACATATGAGAGAGAAGAGGAATGAATGAGCATTTCTCTTCATTTTGGTTTCCATAACAATCATTCATGCGACATTATTTTGAATGGAAAAATACACCAATTGTCGAACCATGTCGGCACTTTTACCGGCAGCCATATCGACACATTTTCCGGCTCCCAGAACAATTTTGGTGTAAATTTCCATTAGCGTTCAAGGTCATTCTATTAAAAGCATACGGGAATTATTCTCATTGAAGACAAGTCACACTGCTCCGTAAAAGTTTTAATTGTGTTGTCCGAACAAACAATTGAAGATAAAAACCAATAATAAACGCTGTGAGTGCTATAATTAATTAATAATATTTTTGGATGTAATAAGTTTTTGGTTGTAATAAGTTTTTGGTTGTAATAAGTTTTTGCATGTAATAAGTTTTTGTATGTAATAAGTTTTTAGATGTAATAAGTTTTTAGATGTAATAAGTTTTTGGTTGTAATAAGTTTTTGGTTGTAATAAGTTTTTGGATGTAATAAGTTTTTGGTTGTAATAAGTTTTTGGATGTAATAAGTTTTTGGATGTAATAAGTTTTTGGATGTAATAAGTTTTTGGATGTAATAAGTTTTTGGTTGTAATAAGTTTTTGGTTGTAATAAGTTTTTGGATGTAATAAGTTTTTGGTTGTAATAAGTTTTTGCATGTAATAAGTTTTTAGATGTAATAAGTTTTTGGATGTAATAAGTTTTTGGATGTAATAAGTTTTTCGTTGTAATAAGTTTTTGCATGTAATAAGTTTTTAGATGTAATAAGTTTTTGGATGTAATAAGTTTTTGGTTGTAATAAGTTTTTGGATGTAATAAGTTTTTGGTTGTAATAAGTTTTTGGATGTAATAAGTTTTTGGATGTAATAAGTTTTTGGATGTAATAAGTTTTTGGTTGTAATAAGTTTTTGGATGTAATAAGTTTATGGTTGTAATAAGTTTTTGGATGTAATAAGTTTTTGCATGTAATAAGTTTTTGGATGTAATAAGTTTTTGGTTGTAATAAGTTTTTGGATGTAATAAGTTTTTGGATGTAATAAGTTTTTGGATGTAATAAGTTTTTCGTTGTAATAAGTTTTTGGATGTAATAAGTTTTTGGTTGTAATAAGTTTTTGGATGTAATAAGTTTTTGGTTGTAATAAGTTTTTGGATGTAATAAGTTTTTGGTTGTAATAAGTTTTTGGATGTAATAAGTTTTTGGATGTAATAAGTTTTTGGATGTAATAAGTTTTTGGTTGTAAAAAGTTTTTGGATGTAATAAGTTTTTGGTTGTAATAAGTTTTTGGATGTAATAAGTTTCTGGATGTAATAAGTTTTTGGATGTAATAAGTTTTTGGTTGTAATAAGTTTTTGCATGTAATAAGTTTTTGGATGTAATAAGTTTTGGTTGTAATAAGTTTTTGGATGTAATAAGTTTTTGGATGTAATAAGTTTTTGGTTGCAATAAGTTTTTGGATGTAATAAGTTTTTAGATGTAATAAGTTTTTGGTTGTAATAAGTTTTTGGTTGTAATAAGTTTTTGGATGTAATAAGTTTTTGGTTGCAATAAGTTTTTGGATGTAATAAGTTTATGGTTGTAATAAGTTTTTCGTTGTAATAAGTTTTTGGATGTAATAAGTTTTTGGATGTAATAAGTTTTTGTTTGTAATAAGTTTTTGGTTGTAATAAGTTTTTGGATGTAATAAGTTTTTGGATGTAATAAGTTTTTGGATGTAATAAGTTTTTGGTTGTAATAAGTTTTTGGATGTAATAAGTTTTTGGATGTAATAAGTTTTTGGATGTAATAAGATTTTGAATGTAATAAGTTTTTGGATGTAATAAAAAATTATTTTTCCCGCGTGTCATCATCATCACTTAAATTACTCTCACTCACGATTGTTTGAAATATTTCATCTTGAATATCTTTGTGCCTTTGTGCCTTTGTGCCTTTGTGCAGGGTCCCGCTAGGGTGGGTTTGAGTGTTCAGAGGTGAGGGACCGAAACACGATCGCCCTACCCTAGTCTCTGCTGATGACCTCAGGAGTTCAAGGTTAATATTTAAGTTCCAATCTTGATTATAGTTCTTTGCTTTTATTTCCTGAATAAGAATCTGTTATTTTGACACTATTTCATTCACCTGTAGGGAACGTTTGATCAGTCCTCTTAAGGATTAAATTTCTCACTTATCTTTTCATCAAGTCTTCATTTCACAACTTCATTTCATTCGGGATTAATTTGATGGGTTACGTCTGGCATCACTAATGATTTTGACATGTTGATACAGTATGAGTATGATGGATAACAGACCTGATCGCCTTTATCTATTGGTAAGGAGAATCAGGTGCACGAGCGTTAGGATAGTTAATACCGCTAAGTACTAGGATAAATTGAAGCGACAATTCTGACAATCTCAGTTGGACAGAATTCACTCGCTGAGTAAGCTTGCTAAATTCTCTTTTTGTACTTCTCGATGCATGAATTATTAATTGGTATTCCGTAGCGTATTTTCAGTAGCAGTAGTTTCCCCCTGTTTAAACAATAATATAAATTGCTTAGAGGGTAGAGTACTTGATAGAGTTTAAACTAATTAACCCTATGTATTTGACCTATTGGTTAGCGTATAACGTTTTAATTCTCCGTTATAAGGTAACATAATTTCATTTTCATCAGGTGCTTGACGTTTAAGAATATTTATTTGACCAGAAAATTTTTTTTCTTCAGTATTATTATTTTTATCACGAATACTAATTCCAGTTTCTAAAGATCTTTTCCATGGTTTATTAACTGTAGTCGATAATGTTTTACCCGAATATAATTTTATAAAATCTTCTACTTTTACTTTATCTTGTGAATATCCTTTGAATGTTTTCTTTTCACTAAGTCTCCCTTGTTTGTCTACAGTAATACAGTATTTTACTTTAGGTGCAATAAACATTGCAAAAATAATTCCACCATTGTCATAATCATTTTTTCCTTGACACAATTCCCCACCAACATATCCAGCAGCATCTAATTTATTGAAGAGTTCATTAGAAATGTATATTGAATCAGTGTTTTTACAATTAATGGAAAACCACAATTAAATGCCCCATCTTCTGTTTCAATATCATAAACATATTGTTTTTTATTATTTAAGTATCTTACAGTGGTGACATCTTTGGTGATATCATTTTTAACTTGACACGCAGTAAAACACAATGGTTTATCTTGTCTTCCGCTTACTACCAAATTAATACCTAGAGACGATGCCAAATTGTATAAACCACTAAAGGTTTCTTTATTTTTCTGTGTAAAACGAATAATTGCATATTTACTTGTAAAAAAAATATTTTTTGCTCCCATCTGCTGCATAAAATCCAACAAAGAACCAATATCTAATATTATATTCAGCATTTAGAACATACCAAGGAACAGGTTTTTCTTTAAACTGATTATAATAATTTTCACTAAAGTATGTGGCATATTGTTTTGGATTTTGAAAATTAAGTTTGTATACCCTAGACGATCTCATCGTATCATATATTTTACAATCATTGTTATAGACTTCATTATTATATGTTTTTAATTTAATTAAGAGGTTAAGATCTTGGTTATATAAAGCACAACAATATCTGACTCCTGATTCATAATTATAGATTCCAGCAGAGCCATCTCCTAAAAAGAACCCTTCTATAAATGCTTGCTTACATCTTAAATTAGGTGGATCATTAACATAAATATCACTTACAATTTGTTTCAATGTGATTGTATTGTCGTGTAAAAATAATTTATTATGTAGTAAATTTGTTCCTATATTTAATTCTTGTGGCTTCATTTCATTACCTGTTTCATCTAACAATGAATGATCTTCAGTAACATCTACTATTCCCATTTTTGTTCTTATTCGATAAATACGTTTATTTCTAAGATGTCTAATAATTTTTTTTACTTTACTCCATCCATTGAGTATAAATTTCTAAATTATCAACAAATGAAATTTCTTTCATATCACTATTAATTTCAAACGGATTAATTTTATAGTTGTTTACAATACTATTATTCTTTCTCAATATTACAGGCGTCTCAGCTGTTACTGAATCTGTATAATGAATGTATTTTTCGTTGAAACAATTAATTTCTAAAATAAAGTTATTCATGATTCTTCTAGAATGAGAAAGAATGAAAGAACCTAAGTGTGATGGCATGAACGACGTCTTCCCATCTTTTACAATATTAGTTTTAAGAAATTCATCATCTTCCATTTCTACTTTCGCTAAATATTGTTCATCATTTAATTTTTCATAATCTTTTACTTCTTGAGTGAAATTTTTTCTCAATGTATTCTCATTCCATAAATGATATTTAGTGGTTATATCTTTTTGCACAGTTTTGCCATATAGTGAATTCATCAATAATTTAATTAACTCATCGCCTACAGTATTTCCTTCTGTTTTATATCTTTTTCTCAAATTAAAAAGTTTTTCAATATAATTTCTAAATGGTGAAACTTGATAATTTTTTTCATAAATTATACCATCAGTAATATGTAAGATTTTCCCCCACATCTAACAATTTCTTGTATGTCTACACAAGTTAATACATCATAACATATACCATTTCTAAACCTGATTACTTTTACATGAGAATTATTATTTTGATTTTCAACTTTATCTTTTATAGGAACTGGTTGAAAAAACATATCATTGGGATATTGAAACACAACTGTAAATATTCCAGTTTTAGGTCTAAATGTTTGAGTATTAAATTTATATACTATTTCTCGTTCTTCTTCTTGACGAAATTTTCCAGCGGATTCAGCTTTAGGGTATTCTGAATTTTCATCATACATAGCTGATGGATATAAAGATGTGGCATCAAAAGCCATTAGAAATTCATGTTTTTGTTCAAATAGTTGATTTGAAATTTTCTTAGAAATTTCAGTTTTATCTCCTAAATCTCGATACTGTTTCATTAAATCTATTAAATTACTTCCAAGGGACAAAGTCCCCCCAGCGCAGCGACCAGGTAAATACTGTTTTAATATTGGTAACAAGATGCCACAAAATGGCGATATGTATTTTCTTATATTTGCTGAAACTCTTCCACCTTTAACAGATTTTCTAATATAGTTTCTAGCCCATAAATCTATATGAGAATGAATATTCATATTGTCATTTTGTACGCTTTTCATCCAACCGTTAAATGTTAAAGCAGAGGATGTTAAATTAGTAGTTATATCTTCACCAACTAAATCTCGCATAACATTATAATATTTTTAGATACAAAAAGCTAAAGAAAGAATATCGTTAACTAAATATGGTCTCCATTCATTTTCTTTTTCTTTATAATTTTCATGTGTTATGTCTCCAATTTCATAATTTAATTTACACACATTCGTAGGAATTTTAAAATTCTCACACCATTTAGAAAGACTTGTTTTTACATGTTGATAACTACATTTCATTATAATAGTTTAAAGTGCTAATTTACCTGAAGGTGAATCTTTTTTCATATTGTTTTTAAATCTAAAAGATTTTTGAATGTGTCTACTAACACATTCAGTTGTATAAGGATTTTGTAATGAAGCAGTTAATATTCCTCTTGAAGTTTTAAGAGGCGGTTTAGATAATTTAAAATTAGCTTTTATCGGAAAATAAGAATCAAAACCTGATGAATTGTGAGCTATTAAAGTTACTCTTGAATAATTAAATTTTCCAAGAGTTTTAAAAAATTGATGGATCGGACATACGTCCTCTGGGTTTCCCCTGATTGGACATTCATCATCCTCAGTTCTCGTAAATATTTTCACACAATTTTGAAGTTTATTAAATTCTAATTCAGTTAAATTATTACACTCATTAATCTGTTTTTTAAGTTTTTTAATTTCATCTTCATCTTTTGATCGTTTAATTTTAATCATATCACTTAACAAACGTGTTTCTAATTCTTTCAATCTTTGTTTCGGTAAGCAACATATAAATTTATTAAAATTAATAGCTCCTACAGCATAAGGAATAGGATGAGCTGTTGAACAGTTAGGATCAGGCAAAGTTTCGAGATCCCAAATATATGTTGAACTATAGTCAATTTTTTTCTTTGTTATGATTTTATATGGACGCGTTGTTAGATTTTCATCAGTAACTGTTTTATATATGGGTTTGAAATTATTTTCAATTTCTCTAATATCTTTTAATTTATGAGATTTATTAATTAAACAATAGTGACCAATGGTTGAACCTTCGTGAAAATAATTGTAATAAACATAATTATGAAACGTTTCAATTCCTCTAGGATTTAAATGACGATTGACAGGACTACAATATTGAACACATTCTCCAAAATATTTATTGAATTGAGAAAATTTGCAGTTTGACATTACTCCTGTTCTAGATGTGGCTTTCTCTTTATATAAAAAATTATTAAACATTTCTTTCATCATTTCTCCTTGTTCTTCATTAAAACCTCGTAAAACATTATAACATTTAATAAAACAAAAATCTTCAGAAGGAATATAACAATATTCACCGAAATATTCTTTGATTCTATATTTCATATTAATCCCTGCCCCTCTATGCGATCTTTGTACTAACTTCATTCCAAAATCTTCATATTTAATATTACCTATATTTTAGTTTGTTTTGGATGTATCCGTCTTTTGCGGTTGTTTTGTTTTTGTTTTTACTATTACTATCAGTATTACTTATTATTACACATATCATTACTGTATTGATTTTAGAATGCCAGCCGCATATAAGTTTATGCGGGGCCCCGCCCGCCTGGGCTTGAGCGTTCAGGTAGAGGGGCCGAAACGCAACCAGGCGGGTACCTGCTGACGACTGGCTATTGTTTTATTTGTTTTAACGTTTTTTTTTTTTTTTTTTTTTTTTTTTTATCGCTAACTACCCTAGTGTGATGAATGGACTGTGTCGGTTACTGGTCTCCATGGGGTTGACATGGTGATTACTAAGTGTCTATTTATATATAAGTTCCTAATCAATCGAGCCTGAAACTTTGACCAAGGAGATCACTTGTTAAGCGGCCTTGTACGATCTCGTACACTTAAGGGTGAAGTCCAGCCCGTATAGCGCTATGTTATGGACCCCCGGGTAGGTCCGCCCGGCACGTAATCAGATCCGTCAAGTCTTTGTGCTTAAAGACCTTCATGCATTCATGCATTTGTCGAGGATCACAAGTCAGAGGACCATTAGGGGATAGGTCCAGCCCCGCTTTAGAAGCGCTGAGTGAAAAATGGACTAGTGGGAAGGTCCTCCACACCGATCTCGTCAAGTTTGGCTCTAAAATGTAGTCCTAGGATAGTCAAAAGTTTGACGCGCCTTGAACGTTTAATGTCTGCCGGTGGGAACGCACCACCTGTCCTCTTAAGGACAAACCTTAAGTCTTATTAACTATAAGTTTATTAAAATTATGAAACATGTAGACGTCGTTATGGGAATGTCCCAGCTTCAACTGTAAAAATCCATTCGTTAGCATCGGATTTCTCATCCAGATTCGAAAACCATATTTCAAATAAATTTTTATTATAGAAGGTTACGTAAAAATTTTGAATTATATTTTCCTGATCTTTAACAACTTTTCCAAGTAAATTAATAATTTTACCCTTTTCTAAAAGTTTCCGCATATCATTTACTACATTAATAAAATATACATTTTCATATTTAATTTCATTTGGATTAAATAAATTACATAAATCATCACCAAGTTCATCCTTAATTCTATCATCAAAAAAGATATCAGTAATAGGAGTTTCTAATACTTCTTTTGTTCCACTTTTCTGTTTTTTAGTATTACATCTAATACTACGCCTAGTACGTTTCTGTTTTTTAATACGTTTACTACGTTTACTATGTTTAATTTGCGCATCAAACTCAGCAGTTTGTTTCTTGATTAATTCATCAATCCTAGACGTTTGTCCGAGAGACATTTCACGATTCATATTTTTTAAAAGAAAAAATGAATTTTTACATAGAACCTCGGTTCCGTTTTTACATATACACAGGAATATGTAATTGATGTAATGTTTCTAATTCATGTGTTGTTAAATGTTCTTTCTTAACCAACCGTCATAAATTATTATACGCCAAAAATACTCGGAAACTTCTTAAACAAAGTGGAAAGTCTTTTGTTTTAACACACGGTTTAATACCATGTTTTGTTTTATAATCTGTAACGAGCACTACGTATTTATGATGATAATATAATCTAACTTCTTTCTTCGAATTTACAGGATTTGTAGGATGACGATAATCTTTTAAAACTGGTACATGCTCTATCTTGTAAGCATTCAACATATTTTTTTTATTTTTATTAACAAAAAATTTATAAGAAAAAATTATTCGGTCACTCTGTTCGATCACTCCGCGAAAATATTATCTATCGACTTTCAGTCGGGGCGAAGCTTAGTCAGAGAACAATTGTTCGATTCAGAATTTCAGTCGGGGGCGAAGGCTAGTCAGAGAACAAATCTTCTATAACTCTATCATGAATTTTTTTATCAATATTAATTGTAATGAAGCCATAATCTTTTGACCAAGCATTGTTACACGATTGTTTGAATTCATCTTTATTTCTTACACATAAATCTCTTAACAAATCACTTGAGTTTCTTGCATTTATTTCAAATAGTATAAATATATTTGCATTCTTTCTAATAACACTTCCGTCTAATGAATACATACTTTGTGTTAAATAAAAAACACTACAGTTATTATGTCTACCTCTTGAGAAATAATTTCTCTAAACTGACTGATTTTTATCATTAACACAATCATCAAAAATTACACAATGTTTCATTGTTTTATCTAGTTTACTAGGATCTTGTATATTACCACTATCATCTATTAATTGTATCTTTATATGCTTATTTTTATTAGATTCTATTAACTGATTATTTTTTGCTGCTTCTTCACACCACGAACTTATTTCTTCTTCATATTCAGAATTTTCATATTCTTTGAATAATGAAGCAATTGCTGTTTTTTTAAGATTATTTTCAAATCCATATTTTAAAAATTGATAGACGGGTTGTTCTGCTGTTGTTGTATAAATTATAAGATTGTTATAATCCAAAAAATTTGGAGTCGTTAAAATTTTAAATAATAGATACGTTTTTCCACAGCCTGATCTTCCACAAATAACTGACAAAACTTTATTAGATAAATTTGGATGATGATTAAATTTGAGTTCTTTTTTATTTAATGGGGGCACTTCACTCATTTTTTAATAAAAAATTTTATTTTTATTTTTATAAGAAGAAGAAGAAAATTAAACTTCTCTAGCCTCGCGTGGGAGTTTATACCTCCCGAACCAAAAGATCTATCATAATCTCTTCACCTCCAAAATTTATTTCTTGTCCTTTCTCATCAGTAATTCTAATGTTAATGTTGTTAATAGTTTTTCTTGTAATAGGGAAATATATTAATGTTTGTGGAATTACATTTAGTCTATAACCAATGGGTACAGTAAAAGCTGGAAAACTGAATATCAAATTTGACAATTTACCATTTATATATCCTCCTTCAATAATGTCACAATGTACAACAATTGAATTTATTTCAGTTATTTTTGGAATCTTCTCACCTAAATGATAACCTTGACTATAAGTTTGTTTATTAAATCCTAATAGCTTTGACAATGATCTATCATGATTAAAATCAACTTGATGATTTTCGTCTAAAGTAAGAGAAAATTTATTAACTGCCGGTTCAACTGCAAAATGTAATTGTTTCTTATCTTTAAATGGTATACCTAAATGTCTCTTAATTTCATTTGATATTGTTTCAACTTCGTAAGAACCAGGAAGAAAAGTTAGTATTTTCCATGTTTTACCTTTATCAGTAGAATATCTAAATTGATCATTCACATCTTTGATAACGTTTTGAATACTGTTAAATGTGGAGAAACTAGTCAATGCAATTTGATAATTTTTATTTTGTTCCAAATGTAGAATGGGTTCTAAATTACAAGTGTGTGATGAAGTAGTTGTTATAATTTTTAACGTCGTACTAAATTTTGATGAACCCAAAATCTCTGTTAGATTTTCTAAATGATTATTAATTTTGTCTAAATTTGCTGAACACATTTTTTAGTTAAAATTTTGAATAAATATCTTTTATCAAATATTTTTTTTATAAAAAATTAAAAACAACAACATATTTCAGCTACGGGCGAAGCCCTGGAAGACATCTCAGATGTCCCGTTATACTTTTATAATCCTCTTCATTTAGAATCTTCTTTTCTAACAGTCTTTTCAATATAGCATGAATTTCATTGAAACTAGAATTATGTCCTTCTTTTATTGCCGATATTAAAATATTTAATCTATTTAGTAATTCTTGTGGATCATCTGGCAAAAATACAGTTGTTTCAGTTTTAAAACTTTTTCCTACTTTAACTCCCGTTGATAATAAATTTTCTAATTCTCTATAACGTTTAAGAGTTTTTCCTGCTTTAACTCTATCTAACATAGCTTTATATTTTATGAGATCTTCTACAGCATAATTTTTTAAATCTGCTCCTCTTAAAAGATCAACAAAATTTCTATCTAAATTAAAAGGAGATTATCTGGTGAAAAAATTAAACCTCGAAAAGGTTGTGGAAATATTTCTTTTTGTCCGAGATAAAATCTAGGTATTGTTTTTCCATCTATAAATGAAATAGAATTTTCAAATTGCATAGATTTTGGTAATTTCTTATTAATGTTTGATTCTAGTAATCCATAGTCATCTAATATAGTTTTGTGTTCTGGATCTGTTATATTAATTTGTTTATCATTATTTGTAAGTTCTTTTTCAAGAATTTTAAATGGTTCCATAGTTTTTTCAAAATCAGTTTTTACTTGCTCGGTTTGCTGCATTTGTTCAAACATGTCAGATTGAATACCAGCTTTTATCATTCTATGCTGAAGATGATTTTGTTTCATAATATTTTTTTGTTTTATTAACTCTTCTAATTGTTTAATTCTTTTTTGATTATCAGCTCTAATTTTATCCATTTTTAAAATATAATATTTGAATTTTGTGGTAACATTGGAATACAACAAAAACATTTTACTGAACACATTATTTTTTTATTGCTTTGTTGTCTGACATCTTTTCGTTTAAAGTTTTCTCGTTTTAAGTTTTGTTTAATAAAGTTTTGCTTAAATTTTCGCTTAAAGATTTTAGCTCTTCTAAAAAAATTTTATCATTTTCTTCATTAGAAATTTTACCATCACTAAAAGTTTTACCATCCTGTTTATTTTTATCATCAACTTTTTCTGACTGTAATTGAAATGATATTTGATTTACTTCATTAGCTATTTGATCAAATTTTTCAATCTCATCTAACGTAATAACATTATCATCACATACTCTTTGAAAGTAGTAATGCAATTTGTCATGGACTTCTTTAATATGTAAATGCTTAGTTTTTAATGATTTTCGTTTCTCAGTTATTAAAGATTTATCTAACATTGTAACAAGTGAAGTTGCAAAAACACCCGTACCTGTTAAAGCTGTAGCAACAACAGGAATTACTAAAACACCTGAAGATATAACAATTGTTAAAGCACCTAGACTTATTGTTAAGAATATGCCAATTCCTTGTGTTACATTCTTAACTTTAGTCCATCTCTTTCTTAATTTTTTATAATGCTCTAATCTTAATAATAATTGAGATTCCTTATCTTTCATATACATAACTCTATCTTTGTGTTTTTCTTTGTTCATCTTTTCGATGTTCATTAAAGTAGAACTACGTTCATATGATAACGAAGGATATATTCTTGCGGTTTCTTCCACTTTTATTCCTTCCATTTCTGAGGCTTCCCCTGTTGAGGTTTCCATTTTTAAAGAAATATTTTGAATACAATCTTCTGGTATATTAGGACAACGTGATATTTTTTGGGCTACCTAGATTTTCATCTGCCTATATTTTCGGCCTTCGGCTACATCTTCGATCTTCGGCTACGTGATATTTTTCGACCACGTGATATTTTTTAGATTACGTGATATTTTAAGACCGCCTAAATTTTCGTCCACGTGATATTTTGAGACCGCCTAAATTTTCGATTACGTAATATTTTGAGACCGCCTAAATTTTTGAAATTTTGATTTTTTTGAAAATTTGTCACTACCTAAATTTTCGCCCTTCGGCCTTCGGCCACGTGAAATTTGAAGTCTACCTAAATTTTTAAAATTTTGATTTTTTGAAAATTTTGAAAAAACCCGCAAAAGTGTGACATCCGGCGCAAACGAAGCGAAGCAAAGCGAAGCGAAGCGTCGCGCCGGATGTCACACTATATACTACTGTTGCCTGTGAGGCAAAATCGCCTGCTGCTCCGGCATTTATCTCTGCGTCGTATAACATCGTACGCTGCCATATCCTTGGCTCAATGGCTATAGTGCTCAGTGGAGCCTAAACCGCACTTATTTGAAGGCCGAAACAGAATTGACTGACAATTAAGAATTTTGCCTATTAAATTTTATGAATATCCTTATGGTAATTGAGATATCATGCACTGCTACTTAATTAGATAATAAATTAATTTTGAAAGTTCTCTATGCAAAATTTGTAGGAATGCCATGGTCTAACATTTCTTAAAACCAGTGATGTGAAGTCGGAACCTGTAGTCCTATCATTTTGGCCCAGGACTTCGGCCTTGAAGTAGACCTGAGATGTGAAGGAAAAAATGTTTATCCTTGTCACTGTCATGATGTCAAATCGTGCATCCATTAAACTACAATGGTCAACAACGCCATCATTCGAGGGAATTGGACTTGAAGTGAAAAATGGATTATCCTTTTATACTCTTAATTAAATAGTGATTCTTTGATAAAGCTAATGCGTAATGGGGCACATCGCAGAAAAGTATCATATTTTCTGATTTTTACATCATCAGAGTTATGCTGTATATTGAATAGAACTAGACGACAGTATCCTGTTATACGGTACTATCTTGCTGTAATGCAGATCTGAATGGAAACTGATTCGAAGGCCTTTTTAAAGGTGCTGTTAGAATGTCATTAAAAATATTGATTCTACTGTTGCACAAATCGCTTAGGTCTACATACATGTACATGTAGATCAAATCACTTGGATTCATAATGATCGAGTGATATAAAATTATGCCTACGTGATAATGAGATTAATCAACAAATATTTCAAACTTACAGCATACAGCTTACAGCATCAGAAAAATACAGCATTTCTCTATAAATAATGAGGTTTTCAGAGCGACAATCATTCTTTCTATCTTTGAGTCGCACAAGTGTCGGACGCACGTTCTCCCTCTACAATCCTATTATATTATCCATCTGAAATGGTAAGTCGGAACCTTCCTTCCTCTCCTTCCTTGAGTGTTAACTTAATAGCATTTCTTTTATTTTCAGGCATCTACTACATCTACTACATTTACAGGACAAGATAGTGTTCAGACGCTACAAGGATCTCTACAATCAGATCGTCTTATGTTGAGGCCAGTAGAAGAGACAACAAAGGTACATAATCCTACCCCACCACAGCGTAAATTTATACAAACCATACGTTATTACGATCATAGTATAGTATTGCAAACGGAAATGATTCCTTCCACTGAAGTGAAGATATTGAACAATCAGTATGGGGCACTACGTAGTCATTCCTGTGAATCCATACATTCGTCGCCAACTCGATATTATTGAAGAGTTTGCAACATTAAATATGGACATCCCTACTCTCCTTAGCAATGAATGGAAGGCGAGAGACGACAATGATACTCCATATAGAAAGATGTGGGATGGTAAAAGCTTTCTTTACCACTATCGCATTGGTGCTCATACTATAAAAAGGAAGGAGATGAAGTGACACCCATCAGATGTGAAGACCTTGCAGAAGGCACTTGGAATATTGATTTTGCTATCAGTGGAATATATTGTGGCTATCACCAGAACAACAAATTAGCCTCTATATCGATGCATTCTCAATCCATCCTATACATACCAAAGCAACCAGACGTTCATGACATTATTGATCAAATCCTCAACGAGAGCGGTACAAAGCGCAAGTCAGAGAAGAATGCCGCCGGTAAACGCAACCCAAAGAAGGAGAATCACTAGTCCTTACCTATCGCTACCTTATGACAATTCGCTCACGTGCTTTGAGTGTCGTAGACCAGGACTTATCAGATACATTTCACTTCTTCGCTGTCATAATGTCATTTGTGTATTTTGTCGTGAACAGCATCGATGTACTTCATCATTTTGTAATATGTTATAGGACTCTTCATCAGATGAGTAAAAATTTGTAAGTTCCTTTTTAATCATCTATCATCATTTTTATGGATTGTGAGGGTGAACCTGTACAGGAGCTCAGTGCCATTGCTATGGACAATTGGTCGTATGTTCTTGTTAGTGTCTACCATCAACATGCCAAGTGTGATCCCAACGCTAATAGCTGGGCGAGAAAACACATCCATGGACTTAATCAGCAATACTTGCAAGACTATGGCTTTTCTAATGAATGTGCTCTTTTTATTGACTTTAAAAGTGGTTAGCAGCTTTCAATGTTATATGTATCTTTTGCAATGCTCCTACTAAGGAGAAGAAACTGTTTCCAAATCTAATCATCAATGATATTCTACTTCCACCTTGGGATAGTAGAGTTAATCAACACTATCATGAAGTCACTAAACGTTTTAAGGAATTGAGTGTTCCTATTTTAAATGTTCGTTGTAGTCGCCACATTTATAATCAATGCTTTTTTCCTCCATATCTCAACACTGCTAAAGTAATGTTTGGTCATCATTGCTCTTTATATGATAGCTACCAACTGTATCTATTTTATCTGTTTCAAACCCAAAATTTGTAATGCATGCTTCTTAAAGTCAATTAATAAATGCTTTTTGAAGAGATTTGTTATTTTCATGCAACGGGTGGGATAGATGAGGGATGATAATGTCTTTCTCAAATGATTGTGGAACACTAAGTTTTCATTGACAAAGCTTAAAGGGAACTATTCAAGATTATGTGATAACTTTTCATAAAGATGAGATCAACATCAAATCAGTTATTGGTGATACTAGCACTCTATTTTTGAAGTTATGGATACGTTTTATAATAGAATTGTAATGGAGAGATTAGTTGCAAAAATTCATTTCAGCCATTTTGGGAAAGAAGAGGTAGAAGATCGCTTCTTCCACTTTGCTTCTTATTCGATGGAAGTTGTAGATAATCCCGAAGAATTTTTTGAAAAACATATGGGAAAAATTGCTCAACGTCTTGATGCATTTAACCATCATGGTAGCAGTTTAGTGATTGAAGCCATTTCACATATTCACATTCAACTTTCTATAAAAGAAACTTAAAGATGCAATGGTACTTGATCGTAGCACAATTGGTTTTCGAGTTGCGTCTACTTACTCTCGAAGTATATTCCTTCTGCACATGTGTCTATTATTTAGAAAAGGCTAGCAAGTTCATGTCTTCAAAAAGACTTGCTTTAGAAGTTGTTAGCAAGAGTGAAAATATGTGCGATGTATGTAAGCGAAAGGATGGAAGTGAAAAACGAATCTTTTAGAGATGTAAGTATACTTTCTGCCAGCGCTGTTTCATACGATACTGTATTCAACTTTGTCAATGTAGCCACTGTGATATAGCTCATTTTGAGTGTCACTTCTGTCATTAAAGTTAGCACCTATGAAAATGTGGAAAATTCAAGTTGTAACAATGGTTAAGAGAAAAATTGCGAAACGAAAAAGTCGAAAGTCTTCAAAATTTTCTACAGCCATTCGAGCTCTTCAACGAATGAAAGGAAATCATCGATATAATGCTATACGACATGCTAATGATAAATTTATTCGAGAAATTGTTTCTCATGTGAGAAGTTTGAGGACAAAGAAATTGTCACCACAACAACGAAAGTTACTTAAACGATGTACTACAAAATTACGATTCATCTCCAATCCTAAAATCACCCTTCAAAGAAAGAGGAAAACTCTGTCACAAAAGGGTGGATTCCTTTCAGCACTACTTCCGATGTTAGTTCCTGTAGTGGGTAACGCATTGGGTAATATCTTTGGCTTTAAGCGTTAATTATGCAAATGTTGAGTCTCAAAGTATTAAAATGGATTTCAGACTTCAATGTGATAAAGTTTTGACTGTATCAGGTCCATCTCATGCAGGTAAAACTGCTTTCACTCTGAATTTGCTAGACAAAAGAAAATAATTGTTTAGGGAACCTATCAATCGAGTTATTTGGTGTTATGGTATATATCAGCCGTCACTCTTTCAGGAATTGCAAAGTCGCAACTTTATTCGAAATGAAGGAATTATTCGAGCTGATAAGATAGAGTCCAACGATGTCGTTGTATTGGATGATCTATTGAAGGAAAGCAAGAATTCTAAAGACGTTACAGATATGTTCACCCGCGTAGCACATCACAAAAGGTTCTTTATAATCTATATCACGCAAGATTTGCTTCCTGATGGGAAAGAAGCCCGCACACGAAACCTGAATACGCACTATTACGCTATTTTTAAGAATCCACGAGATAGAAGTCAATTTGAAATTTTAGCGCGACAAGTTTCGCCAAGAGGTTCAAAAGCCTTAATTGAAATTTTTCAAGCAGCAACTGAAAAACCACACGGTTACTTATTTATTGATTCTACACAGGAGTGTCCGGAAGAATTTAGATTTCGAAGTGATCTTTTGAAAAAGCCTATGATTATCTAAAAACTATGAGTTCTTATTCTCGCATGGTTGTTATTCCTCAGGATGAATATGTGCAATTGACTGCCATGCAACAAGTAAGACAACCTCTCGCAAATCAAATTTATAAGAATGAATTAAATTATCAGCAAAATGCGCATATCGAAGATCCACATCGTGCTCTATTATTACAATCGGAAACTGTCTAAGAATTGAAAAGTTTGAAGAATAAGATGCGTGACTCTGTTTCGACTGCTACACCTTTAACATCTCGCGCACATGCAATGTCCCTTTTCAACAGCATTGAACCATATCTCACTGTGAATGATAGAAGTGAAATCATTTCAGATGATAATGAAATTATTAACGCTTCACGTTATGAAGACTTGATTCAGTATGCAACACGCAGAAAGCACCGTCAAGGCTATGTCCCACCTGGTTGGTCTTACTTTCCTAAACCATTGAAAAAGCACAATGTTCCAAAATTTGCTTTGAATAATGAAACATTGAAAGAACTTGATTCTATTTCAGCAGTTGATGCTACTTCATCTACTTCACCGGCTAAGAGTAAAATGAAAATGCCAAGCAATTGGTTTAAGAGATCACCTTCTAAATTCCATCCCACACCCATCAAGCAAACAAGGGGAAGAGAACGACGTAGAAGAACTCCTCCAAAGAAATACATGTTCTCAGACTATTAATATGAAGCAGATGTGTTGCTTACCATGTAATGAGCCGCCGGAAGTAAATGTAACTGTAACTTGTACTTGCTGTGCCAGCTCTCACAATGAGACTCCTAAGCAATGTAAACGTAAATCCCATAAATCCTGTGCTTGCTGTAAATGCAAAAAGGTAAGGAAGCAAAAACATGCGAAGAAGGAGAAAGAGTCAGTCGTCATCGGATGAACTTTTAATTTCAATATTATGATGTAAAACATCCTGCAGGATTTGCATCCATAAAGAAATTGTCAAAAGCAAGCGGTCTTCCACACTCAGAAGTTAAACAATGGTTAAAGGGTCAAGCTACATATACACTCCACAAACAAGTGAAAAATAAGTACCGGATCCGTCATTATATTGCTCATGACATTGATGAACAGTGGCAAGCAGATTTGTGTGACGTTGCCGCTATTTCAAAACATAACTCGGGACACAATTTTATCTCAACCGTAATTGATATTTTCTCGCGTTATGCGTAGGCTCAAATTTTAAAAACTAAAGAAGGTAAACGAGTAGCAAAGGCATTCCAGTCAATTTTCCGAGAGGGTCGTATTCCAAAGAGAATTCAGAGTGATCAAGGAAAAGAGTTCGAAAATCAGCATGTGCGAAGATTATTTGAGAGATATGATATTGAGCTGTTTAGTGTAAAGAGTGCTTATAAGGCTGCACTAGTTGAACGTTTTAATCGCACATTAAAAAATTTCACTGCCAACTTAACACAAAATTGGACAAATGTTCTACAAGATACGCTACATGCCTACAATCACTCTATTCATCGTTCTTTTGGACTCAGACCAGCAGATGTGAATGCTGACAACGTAGATAGAGTGCGTGAAACATTCCAACGCAAGCGTAACGATGCAAAAAGTGATGTGAAAATAGGTGATAAAGTTCGCATATCAAAGGTTAAGAGTGTTTTTGCCAAAGGTTATCTCCCGAATTGGACAGAAGAAATTTTCCAAGTTTCAAGTATCAATAAAAAAGACTCCTCAACAACTTACAAGTTGAAAGATTACGATAATGAAGAAATTGATGGTAGCTTTTATCGTGATGAGATTGAGTCGGTCACTCAAAGTGAAACATACTAAGTAGAGAAAATCATTCGAAGTAAGAAACGACAAGGTGAAGAATGGTGTCTTGGTAAATGGGTCGGTTATCCTTCAAGCATGAACTCCTGGATGCGTCGTGCAGACATCTTTCACCTACGCGATCGTCAGTGATTTATGCAAAGATATAACTTGTAATGTCCAGGTCTAAGTCATGAATCCGACTGCATCGTTTTATTCACGACCCTCCTGTCTAAGTGGCGTGGGTGCAATTTACAGCGGCACCCGCGTCAACGTGGAGGTAGCATATTTGGTGCGCTGAAATCTGTTGTAGCACCTCTCTTATCTACTGTCGGAATATCTTTAAAACGAACTTTTTTCAATAATACTGTCGGCTTTGCTGGTGATGTTGTTAATGATATTACCAGTGGTAAAAATGTAAAGAGTAGTTTACTAAATCGTGGGAAGGAACGCGGTTGAAGAACATTACAGCAAACTTTTAATGCTACACAACGATAGAAAGCACCTAAACGAATGAATGTTAGAAGAAAAAGAAAACAGGGCGGAGGTGGAAAGAAGCGAACTTCAAGCAAAGCTAAGAAAAGGCATTCACGCAAACGTCGCGCGCGCTGTAATCTTTCAACAAGTGCTAAACGACGACGCTGTCATAACTTCTAATCATGGAGTGTAAAACTTCAGGCTTTTGTTTGTTTGATCAACAAGCAATACAGACAGATATTCTTAGTTCAAGTATTGTAAATTATCATCCTCGAACTGCTGAGAATACTGGAATTTATTATTCCTGGCGCTAGTGATGATTACATTCATTTAAGCTATGCGATGGTTGATGTGAGGTTTAGAATTCAACTAGAAGATGGAATTAAAATTGAAGATGCACATAAAGTTGGTCTGAACAATTTACCACTGGCTACATTATTTCGCGATGTTTCTCTAACTATTGGAGAGCAACAGGTGGAAGGTGGTCAAAGCGATTATCCCTATACAGCATACTTGAATGCTCTATCACAGTTTCATCCAGCAGCTCAAAACAGTCTTATGGAAGCAATCGGATGGTATAGAGATCAAACAACACAATTTGATAGTGAGACAAACACTGATTTTGTAAAGCGATCTGCTTTGATTAAAGATAGTAAAGTATGTCAGCTATATGGCCCACTTAATTTAGACTTCTTCAGACAATCAAAAGTTTTTACTCTGTAATACCAGTATGCGACTCAAACTTACATTGAATAAGCCTGAATTTGCGCTGAATGCATTTGCTTCAGTTGTGAAATTTAAAATTCATGTGGAAGATATTACAGTATACATTCGTCGAGTGGTGGCTAATCCAAGTGTAATTAGAGGACATGCTGAGGGTCTTAACCCCGCAACAATGCCATTTATCCCATTCAACATACAAAGTTTCTCACATTTACTATTCCTAAAGATCAAAATAGTTTTATGAAAGATGGTTTATTTCCATCAGAAGCACCAAAACTCCTAATCGTAGCAATGGTTGAAAATGATGTATTCAGTGGCAATATCAAGAAGAATCCTTTCAACTTCAAACACAACAGTTTCAGCGAAATTACTTTACGTGTAAATGGTGTCAGTCATCCTGGACCGCCCTATAGACTAGACTTCTCTTCTTATCAATTTCTGCGTAGTTATGTTGATTATATGAATGTCTTTGGCTTTTACAACACAGACAATACCAACGGACTCACAATGAGAGAGTTAAAAAATGGATATACTATTTATGCATTTGATTTGACTGCCGACAGCGATAGAAGTGCACCGTGTCGTCAAGCTAACGTTCCTCATAATATTCGCTGGAGTTTAAAACAACGCTAACGGAGACGATCAATGTATCAATTTATGCAGTCTTTGATTCAAGTATTGAAATAATTAAATGTCGTTACGTGATTCTTCACTATAATCGTTAATGAGTTGATTGAATGCTGACGATATTAAGACTAAAGCAGTGCAGCGTAATGCAGATGAAGCGACGTTGAAAGCGTTTGATAATGTCTATTCGCTAGATACCCTACCAACTACTGTAAAACAGATCCCATCTTTATTGTATTGAACACTCATTCACAGAATTTAGAAGGTGAACATTGGAAAGCCATCTTTATTGGAAAAGACAGACGTGGTGAACTATTTGACTCTCTTGCTGAACCTCCGAATATACCAACATAGCGGTGGTTGAGAAAGCATACTCGTCAATATCAACGAAATGAGCGCATACTGCAACATCCACTTTCATCAACTTGTGGTGCTTTCGTATTGTACTTCATTTTAAAACGTTTAAATGTACACCAATTTAAATCTGTTATTCAAAAGTTTTCATGTAATCCATCTTCTAATGAAAAGATGATTTGTATGTTCTTTAATGATTTGAAATAAAAAGCATCATGTTGGAATAAAAATTGTTTTTATTTTACAATCCGCTGGTTATGTACATACTCGATTAGATAGTCTAGGATCGTATCTGCTTGTATTTCAGATTTCAGTCCAGTAATTATAACTTTACTATTATGAAAGATTGCAACATGTACAGGTAACCAGCAACTAATGAGAGCCGCGGGAAAAAGTTCTGGTTCATAACACAAATTGAAACTGCTGGCATGAATCTTCGAAATCGATACATTTTCACTCAATTGAGTAGAGATCACCATATTGTCTACAGTCAGATTCGACATCACACACTTCTCCCTCTTCCATATCCTTCGTAGTAGTTTCTGTAGCTCTAAGCGCATTAACCGCGCTGATGACTGAGAAAGGGCGCCGAGAATTTGTACCGTCCCATTTGGCAAGAGTTGAAGGTTCCTTAAATTGCTCATCTTCACCACTAACATTTGCGGTCGACCCGGATAATACTTGCTGTTTGGAATTTGTTGATGTAATGTTGCGAGATCGATTTTCGTGTAGAGTCTGATGCGTCGGAGAATGTTGACGATGGTGTAGCGATGACGTTTGATGATGAAGAAATGAGTAAATAGAGCGATGTATCTTCCTTTTATGCTTTTCCCAACTGACTTGATAAAATGTGAAGTAGGTAGAAAGTTGTGAATAATAGATTTGAATTCGCTGTTTGTTGAGTCGCAACCATATGCGATTTCCTATGCGTGAATGTTTTTTCTTAAGTCCTTCATAATATGATTTAGAGACTGAAAATGTCGATATGATAAAGCAAATACTCTTCTTACATTTCCAGTATAATCTTTGAAACAAACGTTTCGTTCATGATCAATCTCAACATATTGTAGGAAATCCAATTTCCAAGTCTTCTTGATGGAGTGTGACATTGTGTTGAAGATGGTGTCTGATTTAGATTTGCGTGGCAATGCGATGAACTCGCGTCGAATGAATGACATAATGGAGTGATGTACACATCTTTTATATTTTTCCCAATTACATTTGCGAAATGAGAAATAGATGGAGAGAGGAGAATGATAGATTTGAATTTCATTTCTGTAATGTTGAAGACAAACTTGATTACTCAAGGAGATGAATTTCAACGTTTTGAAATATTCCAAATCCCTCATGATATCATTAAGATTGAAAGATTGTCGCGATGTTAATGTAATTCCTTTCGATGTATTTCCACAAGAATTCTTGAAATGAACGTTTCCATCGCGATCAACTTTAATATATTGTAGAGAGTCCAAATCCAAGTCTTCATGATGTTATGCAAATTGGTAATGTGTAGATTTCCGAAATGAAAATGTCATTCTATCATGTTTTGCTTAGCAATGTGGCAACAAATCGATTTGTTGGCAATCGAGCTGCTATCTTTCTACTCCCATTGATAATACACAACAGCTGAATGGAAAGTGGGAAGCACGTGTCACTCAACTTGTTCACAGTAACTGTGTGTATACTTTTGATCATGAGGTGATGACTATTAATATGAGACGCACAGCTGCTTACCAATGTGAAAAGAGCTGCCGAGTATACATTCCACAGTGGCCAAAGAAAGATCTCTTATCATTTAAAAAATTTATATATGATTTCCTGAATAAAGCGTGTAAACATATTGTCCATTTTACTCCGCACAATGGCGTATATGATCATATGTATCATGCAGTTGATAAAGATTAGATTGTTGCCTTGAGTCCGAGTTTAAGAAATGATTTAGGTTACTTTGCTAGCGCCTTGACAAGCTATGATAGTTATAAAGCTAATTACTATCCAAGAGGTTGTAAAAACTTAATTTATAAAGAGAATGCCTATTATGTAGATCTCATTCCGAAAAATGAAAAGGCGTTGGTGAAGAAGATTGTGATTAAGGCAAAAAAGACGAGCATGACTCCTGAAGCATTATTGAAGAACTTTAATTATCTCCTTCGATTAGATGGTGAACAAGTGGCATCATTAACTTACAACAAAGGGTCTAATGATGTCGTAATCAATGAACTAAATGATGATGATCTAGTATTGGTTTGTTCAGAAGATTTTCATCAGTTCTTGCGACATCGTTCTGCAGCTCTTCATGGAAAATTTAATATGCGCTATCTGGGACATAATAGTTCAAATCAATTTGATACGAAATGGTCCGTATCTTTATACAGAAAGTGTATAGATCCTTTACATAGATTTTTTACATAAAACAAGAGTGTTGACACCTCGCATAATCACTTCAGTGAAATTGGCTATAAATTATTTGGATGAAGTGATTAATGAACAGCATATTTCTTTTTCTGAAAAAGAAGGTGTTCTGTCTCTTAGTGTAAGTGGGAAAAATATTGAGCTGATTATGGACAATACCCTAATGGACATTTTGAGATTTGATCAAAATATCTTTAAAAGTGGTACTGTAACAAAAGCTAGCGCGAGCATATCCTTATCGCGTCGTATTAACTATTTTCAGACATATTCCAATATTGGTGAACATGTACGTGTGGGAGATGTTGAAGCTCCGCTTTTAGCAATGATACCCTACCAACCAAAAGGCAATAGTACTCTAGCTGAGCATACTTTTCAGAAAGTGCATTATACAAACTTGAAATCAAACTATATACCACAAATTGATATTGCAATTTATGACGATGCTGGTGCGTTGATTCCTTTTCATAAAGATGCTGTGACAAGTATCACACTCCATTTTCGAATGAAGAGTTAATGCAAAAGTGTGGAAATATATGTTTCCAATGTGAATGATATGGAAAGTGAAAATAAGGATTTGTTTCTAATTTACTTACCCAGTAATGCTTCTATGAATAAATTTCCCAATAATAAGCAATCAGACTATCGAATAGAATTAAATCGTCCATTACTTTTAGAAGGTGAATGGGAAGTAGGTGTTTCCAGCATTTGTTATGATAGTAATATTCAGATGTGAATGAATTGGAAGAAATGGTATTGACTCCTCGCACCCATGATGGAATTACGATGAATAATAATGCATTCAGGTTTCTATACAATTTAACGTCAGATGGAAAGTAGAATTATGAATGGAATCAGTTAGAATCAGATTATTATGGATCATCAGATGAAGATAAAATCATTAAGGCATTCAATAGCGGCAATGCTTCTATTATGAAAAATAAGGGTCAGAAAATTTATGAGTTTACTATCTATAAATGGCACGGGATACACTTCTATCTTTTTCACTCTTTTAGTAAAGGTCTTACATTGAGGTTGGATAATGAATTCTATCCACATCTCGGTTTTGGACACAGTCTGCATCTGACATCAATGGCTATTGCAAATGTTACAAAAATCTATTCAAACCGAATAAACAAATTTCATTATAAATTTAAAATATTTGATGAAGATGTTGTAGAATGTGAAGAACGCATCATTTTGAAAAAGCGTGGTGTCAAGCTTTTGACACTTATTGAGTTAGTAAAACGATGGAATGAGACTGTGGGTAAGTTGTATGGAGAGAAAGTCATGGCTAGGAAGGATAAGTTGGTTATTCAGAAATATAATGACAAACTTACAGTTTATTTGTCTCCAACCTTGCGTCATTTTTGTAAGACATGTATCGCGTATTATTAGAAGCGGTTTGGTTTATGCTTCTCATGAATATCACACTAAAGCTGATTCAGTTAATGATGAATGGTGGGTGGACATCTATGGTGATCGCATCAAGAAGATTTACCAATCTCATCAAGAAACTAAAGTTAGTATCAATACAATGCCGCGTCTATACAATACAGTTGAAAACTTTATTTGTGTCATAAATCCATATATACAACATAAGTTGAAGCAAGTGTTGAAAAGTAGATATGATGCAAAGGCACATCACATTTCGTTTTCAATTAAAAATCAAAGTGCTGTTCTGAAGCTGGGTGATCACATTCAATGTCAATTGAGTAACAATTTGAAAAAACTCTTTGGCTTTTCATTGCTACAAGATAAGTTTGCTACTTCATACACGATTGGTGTAGAAATACCAATGACACTTGATAAAAATGAACAACTTCTCTACATTCAAAGTGATCTGATTTCACCTATTTCTGTTGGTGACAAAAAAGAATACATTTTACGTAATTTCATTCATGATAAAGACGCTTCCTATGGAATCGTTGAAAAGATGTTTGAACCTATTTTCTACCATCCTGTTATCCAACAAACTATCCCGTCTATTTCTCTCAAAATTACAAATGGTTTACATGAGTGCATTCATGTGAAAGATAATAAATCCCTAATAACTTTAGTGTTTCGGAAAACAAAGTAAAGTCATTGTAAAATTTTATTGAAATAAAAAGATATATATGAAAAAGTGTTTTGAAGAAGCGTTGACAAAGTGGGAAAGTCTTTTCACAGATATAGTGGGAATGAACTGACTGTACGCATATATTCACAAGAAAGTGCAATATAAAGCGATACATAAAGCAACAATGAACATCAACAAAAAACATCATCAAAATACTGATTTAAGAATGAATCTATTTACACATCTCCTGAATGTGGTAATGTGAGTTTAATTCTTTTGGGTGGTGACATGTTTGTGCAAGGATGTCCATGTGGAAGAGATATGTTATGTCCTATCCAACACCTCTCATCCTCCCACGCTGAAAGTGCTCGCTTCCTAAATGTATGAGTTTTTACCTCATGTGTCTTTGATTTTAAGATGGTCATATTGACAAACGCTACACACTTATTTTGAAAGGCCTTCTTATAGACCCTATGTTTCATATTTACAACAATCGATTTAGATATGCCTTTTTCGCGCTTCATACTGTCACTGGAGTCTTTTGGTTTCATGGAATACATTTTAGGCCGAAGAAGAATCATTTCCTTAATTTCCTTTCCTGCCATTTCATCTTTAAAGCATCCTAATTTTAATTTATTTTTAGTAGAGTATAGTGGGTGATCTGTAGGATAATTTGATGTATCAAAATATTTTTTAAGATTTTCCTACTTCATTGAAATTTAGCTCTTTTTGAGCAGCGATACTTAAAAAGAAACTGTCGGTATCACCGCCCAGCAAGCGCACGTCTTTAATTGGAGGGCATGGTTTTAATATTTTGTAGAAGAGTTGATACATTTCAAGTTGGAATTATCTGACACAGCTTGTCCAATGTAGATGGGCTTGCACAACTCTACTTCTGATTTTATCATTTTAACACCAACCAACTCATCATCTATAATATCTCTATCAATAAAGAGAGGTGATGTCGCTAACTTTTGAAATTTATCATTATGATTCACAAGTTTATAGTTAATACGCTTTCTAACGTCCTCCATCGTCTTACCAAAAAGACTATTATTCTTATATTTGTAAAAATCCTTTTCAAAATTATTTTGGGCCAGTGCACGTTTCTGGCTGTTACTATCAATATATGGTTTCAGAAAGGCTTTCTGTCTAAATTTGATAATGCGGTGAACTGTTTTTAAAATCATGCCCATTTCTAAATAAAATTTTAAGATGGAAAAGTGGACTAGATAATTTTCTTTATCAAATTGAGTAAGCAAAAGTTTGCGACAAGGCTTATACTTGCGCTGTCCACTCCCTTCTAAATCTTTATGAAATTGTTTCATAAAGTCCGAAAACATATCTTCAGTCACTTCGCCTGATTCGGGCGCAAGTGGAAAATCAACAGTTTTATTTTTAATACTATTTGGATAGATAAGATCTATCTGAAAATAATATCCCCAATCACCATCATCTGGAATAGCTAGTATGTATGAAGGGTTGGAGAAATGCTGAATTTCACTATCAACCAACCAGCTAAACTCAGAGTGAGATAGAGGTTTGGACAGTGAACTACCACATAAATTATTCTGGTCATAGTACTTTAGATGAATCTGATCATCATCTACCATTTTTGATTTTATTTGATGCCTATTTACAAATGTGAGACCACCGCGAATTCCTCGTTCAAATAAATTATACATCTCTGGATCTTGCAAAAGATGGATGGTCTCTCCAGTCATTTTAAAAGCAGACTGGAATGACATGTCTGGAAGACTGACAAACTTAACAGGATCTAATTTATCTTCTTCTAATGTCACTCGTCGAAACTCATGAAATACATCGACCTGCAAAAATACATCTAATTTTAGATAGGCAATCATATAATCGCTAAACGTTTGACAGGCAAATTTTGTCTATGCAACTTGAGCATGATTGTAATCTTCTACCTTGCATTCTACACCAGTCAAATAATTCTTACTAAGTTTAGAAATGTTATCAAAGTATGCATATGGAAACACTCCTTTGCGTGTGATGACTTCATCCGTCAAGTTAGGATATTGTTTCTTAAAATTTTGAGTTAGTGGAAAAGACTTGAGATTTTGAACGAGAGATGCTAGTGATGAAGTCATGAATTGATAGGAATCTAAGAATTTTATATCACAATAGACAGTCTTATCTTCTTTAGTTTTGTCAACTGCTACTTTTGCTGTCATGGCCATGAACTTTTCTCTCATTTGAGCTATTACACTTAACTTTCACTCTTTCATTTTTCTTAACCCCCTTTTATTATCATATGACTGTCATAACCTTTGAAGTTATGAAAAATAACGGGTAGAGTACGCCGTTTCAGTCTCAGTGAAAAATTACATCTTGCACATAGCGCGTTTCTAAATTTACCAGTGATGTGATCATGGTCGCGCACTTTCTTGATTTTATCTTCATCAAACGTTTTATTGCATTTTGGGCAGACTTTACAACTTTCAAATTTTACTTGATCATCTGCTGACATATTCAATGATCTGTGATAGAGTTCACTATCATATTTTTGCTGAAATTTGACAGCGCTTTCGAGGAATTGTAAGAAATTATGTATACAATCCTCACCTTGCCAGACGTGCATTTTATTATTTTTATTTTTGAAGTAATCATGCCATACCTCATAACATGATATGGCTGCCGCTTTATGGGTGTTATCATCAATATAGCATTCGATGTCAGCATAGATGACACGAAGAGGACTTAATTCATTACCTTTCTCTCTATATGAAAACTCTTTATCTTTGGGCATGCATTCTATTTGCAGTTTACCTCGCTTACACCATTCATAATGTGTCTCAAATTTATATTTTGACCGGAAGGGGCGCATACAACGGTCACATATGAAATACTCTCCTCTTTTAGATGTTAAGTGGGAATATACTCGAGTCACTTTAGGAATACCACAGTAATGCCAATTTTCACCATCATTTTGATATACTAGCAGGAGATTTACTACCCTATCATAAGTTGATGAACGTTTGTTGTTGCGTACACCTTTAAGTCCTTTAAGCCAGACGTGAACAACTATTTTAATTTCACTTAATTTTTCAAATTTCTCTATATCTTTCAATTTCATATCTTCGCTATTACAGTCATCAAACTTCAATTCATTCTCCCATTCATGATATTTGCTTCTACGGAAACGGTTGTTTTGTACATCATGATAGTGGAGAATAGACAATGCCGCATACTTAAAACACTGTGATTCACAATCAACAGAAATGACTGCATTATTAGCTCTTAACGTTCTTGGAAGATCGAAGGAGCCTCGACCACGGTAATTTTCTAAAAGAGTAATTTTAAACTTGGCAGATTCTATGCCATCAAAAATTAGACCAGTATCGCGCTCGTTAAATTTATCAATATTTGATTTTAGTCCTTGGATGTGAAAATTTAACCAAGCTTCTTTATCGACTACCTCTGTAGCAGGAGAGGAGGGTATGTAAAACACCAACCTCTCTACTATTTCCCCATTATGATAATCAACTTCAGAATATTTTATTTTAAGGTAGATGAGCGCTTTTATTCTAAACTGCTCTAAATTATGAAAGAGCGCATCTGTCAATGTTGAATTTTGATGGAACCACTCCGGAAAATCACCAATAGTTTCTGAGGATTCTATATGGTAATTTCTCACTACATTATTGAGCGACACTTCAGTGAGACGGATAGAAGAGGTGCTGTTGCTATAACTATCACTTGTGTGTGTGTGGTGAAGTCTATGTGAAGATAATTCGAAACCTGTTTCAAAAGATTGGAAACAAAAGTCACAAGTAAAGGAGACATGTTGAATAGAATCATCCTCACCTCGGGAGATTGATGATGGTTTGGGTTGACACACACGTTGTCTGATGTGTCGGGTGAGATCGCGCTTCCTCGTAAAGATATGCCCACAATCAGCACATGTTTTGGATGCTTACCGTGACTGCGCACTTGAGTTGGAACTGTCGTCATCTGGAAGAGAAATCATTCTGTCATCTCTATTGAAGTCATAGTTTATTTTTACAACCTACCTTCACTCAACAGTTCTAAAGCTTCCTCCAGAAGGGAGCGCGTTGATGATGAAGTAGATGCCTGAAATTGAGAAAGATGCTATTAACCTAACCTTTAAGGGAGATGAGTGAAGGCTGGATGATATTCCAAAGTTGGAATTACCAGATCTAACGGGGCAAGAAGAGTTAGAAATAATTTATGTGCGATGAAAATACCTCCTTTACAATCAGGAAGATGTAAAACCGGAAACTGACATCAACCTTCTCCAAGATATACGGAGATGGTAAAGTCCATCATCCCAACTCCGGAATGAAGTGGAATAGAATTACATCTATGGTGTGTTGGTGGCCGCAGAGGAACTATTAAGGCAGTTGAAGTGCAACTGCAGTGGTTGTGAGAATTCATGGGACAATGTGACTTCCGAGGAACTTTCGAATTATTTGTAAATTTCTTTAAAAATGTTTATTTGCTTCATCTGTCTGTTTTCACTTATTTCTGGGTAATGTAGCATACATAATCATCAACATCATAGTGAAAATCTGATCATTTGACAGCTCAGTATAAATCATATCAGTTGATGATAGATACAATCATCTTTTCCTAAGTACTACCTCTATCACTGAAGATAAATGATAAAGGGATTGAATATCAAAAACAGAGACATGTAGTTCTTTAGATTTATTTACAATTAAAGCACATATACTTTATAGCGAGGAAAAGTCAAGTGGAAGAACCTTTAAGTCATTGTAGACTTTGTAGCACCTTGGTCGTTTTGGGACATCTGGCGCTCTTCTCACGCGCGTTGTTTTCGGTGTCCACTCTTCATCTATCCAGACAATGCTTACAGTCTTGCCTTTGTCACAAGTCTCCTTTTGATCACACTTGTCTTCATCACACCACTCATTGACGATCACAAAATAATATAGTGTTTCTGAGTTTGTCATCTTGGCGTGCTAGTTCGTATAATGTGAATAAGAGTGCTACAGTCTTCCGACTTATGTAGTCTTCATCTAAATTAGAATCATTCTGATTGGTTGTTGAGGAATTCATTGTTGAAAAACATATAGAAGTCAAAAAATTGAAACACTTCTCATTCTCATCTATCTTATGATGGAAGGTACATCTCCCGCCTTAGAGATCTTCAACAAAATCTTTGAAGTGGTCGACGAGTGGGATGAAGAGTGTGATCAGAAGGCGACTTGTGATAGAGGCAAGATTGTGCAAGTTGTGTGGAGTAATGGTGATTTTACACTAAAAACAACGCGCGTGAGAAGAGCGCCGGATGTCCCAAAACGACCAAGGTGCTACAAAGTCTACAATGACTTAAAGGCTCTTCCACTTGACTTTTCCTCGCTATAAAGTGTATGTGCTTCAATTGTAAATAAACCTACATACTACATGTCTTTGTTTTGCAATGTATTTATCTGGAAATGGAAATAAATGGAGGAATTTAGATGTGGGGTTAGTTAACACATTTGTTATCGGTCTACTTTTCTATCAAAAGAGATCGCACCATTAGAGAGGATAGAAAGTGATTTTGCATACGTGTGGCGTAAGAGTGACCTCCAATTTCATCCCTTCATCATTTAGCCTCAATAATAGAGACAGTTCTTAAAAGAACTCATGGCTCATTCTCAGATAACGTTGGCAATGGAGAATTTAAAAAGTAACCTGTGGCAGATAGCTAAGACTCAACCGATTGGCGTTCAAAGTGCTACGTTGAGAACTGTGTCAAATGCCCAACATGAGTTGCCCCAGAGGTTTCGGTCTAAAATATGACACACTCCCTTGCCACACTTATCACTACGATATCATCCGCTGTCTCAAGAGAGATCGCCCACCAACAGGAAGAATTATACCGAAATCCTCCTTAACATGCAACGTTTAAGTTGACTGATTGCAGATACAACTTTGTGATTTTATTTTTTATTTGTATGATAGATTCAATCAGACCGAAGTCTGTCCAGGGCAAACCACTTGGAGGTACTATCATATTTTGCCCCATGGTGGTCTTTAAAAAGACCGTTGGTTCGTTCTCGGGATATGAATAGACTTAGGTTTGGCCGATTCCGCTGAGAGAGACTTGTAATCTCTCTATGACATCGGTATCGACCTCCTCTACTATAAGCTGACTGTTAGTGGGCGGTATATACCCCCACTCTGTTGAATTGGCATCATCGTCAGTTGTTGATGAGCCAATTCGAGCAAGATTGCTATAGACTCGCTCTCGCTCCTCCATCTCTAGAAACTCAGTGAATAAATTTCTCGGTCTAAGCCGAGGCTTGTCAGGAGAGCTGACTGTCGTCTTAGGTGTTTTCATGATGGAGTATAGAATGAAAATGAAAGAGAGGCAATGGTTTATATACCCCTCTGATACAAAGACATGACTCAGTCTTTCTAATTATGTGATAGATTCAGTCAGACCGAAGTCTGTCTAGAGCAAACCACAAATAAGTACTATCACTCTTGCTCCGTGTGGCTCTTAAAAGAGCCGCTTGGGGCGTTCTCGGGATCAAAAGCGATCCTACTGCTGATGTAAAAACTCTGAAAGGAAAAGAATAGGAGATTAGATGCTGTAAGGAAATGATCATGTTGAAGTAACTTACTGGGAACTTTCTTCCGGACTTTTCGGACGACGAAGTCCTCAAGCTCGCCGGTGATGTCCATGTTCATGTGGAGACATCGGACTCCGTCGCCCTCGTAGCATTGCTGCGTCTGATTGGGGTCGCTTGTGATGGTTGGGGCGTCGCACACATTATTTTCGAAGAGGGGAAGATGGACTTCATACACTCTTCTTTTCTACACTTCTCACGCTCACGCAATCGCTCTACTTCAGCCACCAACCTCTTGTTCACACCCTTCACTTCCTCTGTTTCCTTCACCACGCTTCGCATCCGATCTATCTCATCATCCTTCCTCAACAAATTCGCCTGCAGACTACTCACCAAACTTGCTTTCTTCATCAGCTCACTCCTTTCCGCCATCCACTCTTTCTCCTTCTGCCTCATACTTTCCAACTCTTCTCTCGTCACCTTATGCCCTTCAGCCTTCGCAGTCAACTTCTCATTCCGCATCACTAGTACTTTATTCTTCTCCTCAACCGCCCTCAATCGATCCTTCATCCATACATATTCATCCCTCGTGTTCCCTTCATCCCTCCGAGGCGATGATGCCGCCAACGGCTTACCCACTTCCTTTCCCTCATCCTTCCCCTTCTCCTCAAGATCACCAATGTTCCCAAACAATTCTTCCAACACGTCATCCAAATCAACATCAACATCAGGCTTCTTGATGTCCCCTGTCAACTCCACTTCTTCCTCACTCAAACCCTCATGAGTCGCCTTGGTAGCACCTTTCTTCCCCACCGCACCCTCAATTGTCGCCACTGCCACTCTTACCTCTTCCATATCTAACAAAACTTCCTCAAACCACGACTTAAACCTCTGCATACTAATATTGCTACTAGGGCACTGGCTATGGTTCCTAATGAACTCCACATCACTCCCATCCTCACATACTACCTTATGATGCACACACTCTCAACAACACTTCTCACATGCTCGCCCACCGTCCCCTCTTTGATGTGTTTCTTTAACTCGCTGCCTCTGGCAATACGGCCACAGCTACACTTGCCGATAACCATTCGTGCATTGATCATCTTAGTCATAGTGACGATTCTGTAAAGATAGAGTAAACATTTGATAGCAAGTGTTTATAGGATACTACTTGCTGATATGCATTGAAAGACTAAGTCCAAAAACATTTGATAGCAGTCGTCTAGGCGTTAGGCTCTTGAATCCGTTACAAGCATTACTCAGAGGGGATGTTATCCCAGCTCCAAGGCCTCGACCCACAAATCCAACCTCGGGCGGACAGAGCGTGCGTCATGTCACTGTGTTGGTATCCGGGCCCCGATTTTGACATGAAAACTGGTGTAGTTATTTAAAAGAGGAAACGTTCCAAGTCGTAGAGACTCATAAACGACTGCTTTTTATTCAAAAACTTTAATCATCATCATTAAATACGAATTTAAATTTTTCAGTATTTAGTACTACTCATAAAACGTTTATAAGTAGTCCGTCACCTACAGCACATCATGAGCTGTCAAACGTTTTTTGAATCAAGTCTAAAGGACTTGTAGAAGCAAAGTTATAGCCGTTTGATTTCGGCCTACTATCATCAAATGGTCAGTCATGCTATACTGACTAACCTATAAGTCTGACTTATTAGCTGATATCAGCAATGAAAAGTCAGAAGTCCGATATCGGACCTCAAGAGAAACGACTTACCTGAAGTCAGTTTCTCAACTTAGTGAGATTCCTCTCCCGAACTCGTACTTATATATCCTGTGAACATGCAATCGATAAGAGGGGGGTTAGACATTGGTTATCCAAAATTTGACGCTGAATCCAAATCTGGTCTTAGTTTTCTCGTCCGATGCTTCGTTCGCCCACTGGAGTCTAAAACACAAAACTCAACCTCTGACGGCTCTCTAACATGACCAAAAGTCTCAATGTCACTCTCAAGCCTCAGCAATGAAAGATAGTTCTTCGTTGTTTGGCCTACGACTTTGAAAACAAGTTCTCTAGACCCAAGATTGGCCAAAAAGTCCAAATCCGCCATCCATTTTGACGCACGAGGCTTCGTTTAGCCGCTACAGACCAAAACTGACCAATTCAACCTCTGACGGCCCTCTAACATGACCAAAAGTCTCAATGTCACTCCCAAGCCTCAGCCAAGGAAGATAGGACCAAACTGTGCTTGCCAATCAATTTGTAGCACTCTTAGCTTTCAAACGAGCTATTGCACGACTCTCTACCATTTCTAGAACCAAAGTTGGAAGAAACGCTGCCGAGGAGGGGGTTCGAAGTTCTTCGTTGTTTGGCCTACGACTTTGGAAACAGGTCTCCTAGACCCAAAATTGGCCAAAAAGTCCAAATCCGCCGTCCATTTTAACGTTCCTAGTAGCCCAGCCATGGACACAGAATCCATGATCGATGATTCCAATAAATCCATGGAAAATTAAAAATTGAAAATCATTGTTGGTAAGCATGTTAAATGATTGGAAAGCTTATATGCATTTTTTTTCAAAATACATCGATCATCATTATTGAACCAAAAATACGCAATTATAATATATTAAAAACTTGCATTGATGATTCATGCATAAATCTCGGTTAAACATTGATGATAAATTCACATTGATAAAATAAAGATTATTCTTTTCAATTCTTATACAGTATTCTCGGGTTGAAAAAACTGAGATAATTTATCTAATATATGACTGATGGTGATAAATTTTACAAATATTAGATAATTGTTTAATAAAACAATCAAATACTGCATATTTGATATTTTTTTAATAATTTTTGATACATTTTGACTATTATTTGACAAATATTATCCTAATCACGTAAATGTTCATAACTGAAACATTTTACAAATATTTATAAATTAATTTGTCCATGTAACAAAGATGTTTCTGCACACTTATGTAATTGTTAGCATTAAAAAGTGCAGTAAGCGGAGTTCTGAACTCATGTGTTTAGCTACATGATAACAATGTTTACGTCAAATGATTGAAAAATCACAACTTTTTATCTGGTGTCAATCAGCTGGTGTCAAAACGGAACCGAATCTCCAAGACAACCCGATTATAACCAAAATCTATGGCACTCCTATAGGAAACGTCCCACGGAATTATTGTAATTTTCCTATAGCGGGTAGTGCTATTGCTATGGAACTCTATTCTATGGCACTGTTGAAATGTTTTGTCCCATTGAATTTTGGGGAACTTTGATCCTATTGCCTGTTGGACTAATTTGTCCCATAGACTTGTGGGAAATCCTGTCCTATCGAATTTCGGGAAATCCTGTTCTATCGAACTTCTGTCCCATAGAATTTTGGGAAATTCAGTTTTCATGGCAGCTCCTAATGCAACAGCGTGTCTAAACCTTTCCGCGACATACTGACGCTTTATGTGATCATGATTGTAAAGAATAATCAGTTTAGTTCAGCAATTGTGATAATTAAAGACGACATGCATGAGGTATTTGCACTTTTCACTTTCGATCCCCTTGACATGTCGGTGAAAGTCCGGCCCAGATTTAAAAAAAAAATAGTTTGAGAATCAATCACACTATGGAGCATTATTTTTTAGCTAATTTCATGATCATTCACAAAACGCCATAATTCAAAAAACAGCCAATGATTTTTAATATCTTCTCTTTTTAGCCGTTTGAACACTTGCTTCGATGAAAAGTTTCTCAGAAATCATTCACCATATTTCTTTCTCTTCCATTGGGAAATGTAGTAGGAGTTGATCTGCAGCAAACAGGAAATACATTATAAATATGCGATAAATGATAAGTTGATGATGGAACATAGACGTTCTGCATATAGGCAGATAAACTTCATTTAAATGAAAAATAATGCAAAATATTGCAATTGAAGAGTATTTGATAATTGCTATGTTTCTTGTATTGGAGATTTATATTATTAATATAGGATTATAACATAATAATGCAAATGCGCCCCGCTTTGATCTTGCGGATGAAAAATATCGCCAGAAGTTTCATTTTACTTGTTTATTGTCACAACTGCGTTTCGTCTGCTCTCAGTAGTTGTGACACGCAGAATGACTCAAACTGATTGAAACATGATTCCTGCTAGAATATCGATCAGACAGTGGTCCTTTCTTTTTATACAAGTTGTCGATGCACTTCTTTTCCTATTAGTAATTTTTCTGCATATGTACTTTTTAGCTACTACTTATTTATTTCGTGATTGCTTGTCCAGTGACTGTCCATTGCTTGATCGATACTCTAGCAGGAATCATGTTTCAATTAGTTTGATTCAGTCTGCGTGTCACACCTAGTGAGAGCAGACAAATAAACTTTTGACAATAAGTAAGTAAAATGAAACTATGGAACATTAGACTATATTGGTTTCCATGCATGCATGCATGCGTATATTCAAGGTGTAAGTATGTAAAGTTATTGACTTTTCTAACTTTTTGTAAGCATCTTGCGATGCTGGTAGAATTTTAGATTTGAAAGCACTGCTATTATTAGAGATAAGATTTTTGCTCTCATGCTTTCACCTACTAAAATCGCATCAGATAAAAAGGAAAGAGGTTAAACTTATTAGGGTGATTATCATGTTTGTATTAAAATTCAAGTGTGAATTTTAATTTTAACACATAATTAAAATAATTTCAAAAATTATGGACCATGGATTCAAGTTTCATGGATAATTAAAATACTGTCGTGGCGGTGATATTAGATTTCTGTCATTACATTTGGTCCATACAAGCTCATTTAGAGAGCAACTCATCATCCTTATGAATAGATTCTCTCCTTTGTTTCTTTGAAAAGTCGGTCACCTCAGTTTGATGGGAATTGTAGCATGGGAATAACAAAGAAAGGGGAATCATGGCTAGTACATAGGCGTATTTAATCTCAATAATACATTAATGGATCACGCATACTTAATTACATACATGCATAAAGACAAATATAGGAAGCATCACTTATTTGCTGGCGATCGACACAACACACTCTCAATTGTAGTCTCTCGTTTTAACGATCTATTTCTTCACTTATTCAATTAATCACTTAATAAGATTTGATGATGTAAAACCGAAAGATGATTATAAGCACAAAGTGGGACAGAAGTATCTGTCGAATGTGCTAACTTATAGGCTAAGATAAGCTCGTAGTATTCACTGCTTTGATGTGTTTTATATCATTATTCATCATGCGCTATTCTCACAATGACCTCCACAGTGGGAAATTTTTAACATCTATTTCAAGATCGCATCCCGATTCCCGACAATGCTGTTAATTTCAATTCCGGTCTCACCGATATAAATAAATACCAATTTTGTAATCTCGTTCGCGGTGCTTGAATGTTTTACCATGAATGCCAATCCCTCCCTATGTCGGCGCGCTCTGTTCTTATCTTACCTGTTAACTTCTTCATTTTTATCTTTCAGTGACAGGTGTAAATGCCTGCTCAATTTGATTCATTTCATGATTATAAAAATCTGAAGGAAGGTGGAAAGCTCGATTAGCTTTCTCTCATTACTAGTGTGACTTTTACTATATTCAAAAAAAGAATACTTTCTCGTAATTATTTCCTTCCTTCTAAGAGAATTTCAAATAAAATATTTATCTTCTTTATCATTTAAAAGTTCTTAGATGCAAAGCGACATTTTCCTATCACACACGGAAAGGGGCGGTCACAGAAAATTCCAGTGGGGGAATTAAATTTAATTGTTCCAATCCTCAAACAGAATAAAATGTGAAATAATCAGCAAATGTCATAAGTTATATTGAATTGCCTGTTTTAAATTACATTTTCATGTATATGTTCATTTAAATGAGATGCCATCATTTGAATTATCAGAAAGTTAGGAAAACGAACTCCGTTAATTAAGCACGATAGAATGTGTGTTAGGTGATCCATCGGCACAGCATTTAAGAAATATTGAGAACGAATCGAATGACAGATACATGTTATAGTCGTTCCAATTGGCAAACCACCACACATGTGGGTGGAAAGTCCGTGGATCGAACGGATTTGAAAGCACTTGGTCAACTTTCTTGCATCACAGAGCTGATGGGCAGAACATCTGTTAATTCAAGTGCATCATGTAGGATGCGCAATATCACAGCGGGTCATCAACATCTGAGCTGCCTAGGATAAACAAACCTATTGCAGAGGCCGATACATTCCTTGGTTTTACATGTCTCTAAGTTGATAAGCGGAAATGATGTAACGAGATAGAGTTCGTTTCGCCGTCCGACTTTTGTACTACTTCAGTGCAGATACATTGCCAAATTATTGCTTGGAAGCTAAAATGTAGAATTTGCTGATGTTAAATTGATAAATTGAATGTTCATGAGTAGTAAGTAAAACTCCACTTCTGGATAGCGCAAGATGGCCGCCATCGCTGACGTCCCCCCCCTCTGGAACGGCAGAGTGTCGTGGTCGGCCGCCGTGGTGCTTTGAGTCTGACGTCCCCCCCTCTGGAACGGCAGAGTGTCGTGGTTTGCCGGTCACGTGCGTCCGTCAGGTTCGCTGACGTCCCCCCCCTCTGGCCGACCGTCGTATAGCGCGCGGTGATGTGGTGTCTAGGTTGGCGTGGTGTGCCGGCCAGGTTGGGAGGGTGGACTGTCGTAGCTCACCTGAAAAAATCCTAAGTGTCAGAGTGGCTTTGTATGGGTAAAATTTTGAAAATTTTCCAAAGTGTGGAATTTCGACCTGGGACCGTCACCAAAACATTTTTCATCAAATTTCACGGACCTCCCCACCCCTCGGGAGAGCTCGCTTCGATCTTGGCTTCTAGTGGACGGATTTTGTCGTGCAATAGCTCGTTTGAAAGCTAAGAGTGAGACAAATTCAGTGAAAGAAACGGCTTGTTCATATCTGTCTTCGTTCAAAAGTTAGAGCTTTTACAATATTTTAGGTCGGAGCTCACCTGAAAAAATCCTAAGTGTCAGAGTGGCTTTGTATGGGTAAAATTTTGAAAATTTTCCAAAGTGTGGAATTTCGACCTGGGACCTTCACCAAAACATTTTTCATCAAATTTCTCTGAACGAGGGGGGGAGGGGGGGTCAGTGAAATTTGATGAAAAATGTTTTGGTAAAGGTCTCAGGTCGAAATTCGGAAGTTTTAAATTTTTCAAAATTTTCACCACACTGGAGCTCTCACACTTAGGAATTTTTTCACTTGTGGCATGTTACATGGACATGTGCTGACGGACCAACTTCCCGTGGTCATATGAGAATGGTTCAGGTGTCATATGATAGAAAATGATGAGACAAATCGTTTGCAACAAACCGCATGTCGCTACGATAAATACTTTCGGAGATAGAGCCATTCTAAGTTTTCTTCCGAGCATATATAAACCCCCGACAACGTAAGTCTGATCACTTCATCGAAAGACGAGGTAAGCGACGGTCGTCGCTCTGAGCTCCCGATCGGGTGTTTCAAAGGACTCTATCTTTTGAAGTAGGCAAGCTATCTTCTTACTTCAAAGTTTGTATGATAGAGTTTGATAATGTCTTTACTACTGATAAGATTTTTTAAAAGTAGTATGAGTAGTAAAATGCGGAATTTTTTAAAAATTCTTAATTTTCAGTTTTTTCAAAGTTTTAACATATCGACTAAGGTTTTCAAGTATGCTGAGTTCAAATCTGCTATTAGATTTGAAATTTAACTAAGTCTAAGGCAGCTTTGAGGGGTTAGATCCCAGCTACTGATCACTACCTTTGACTCGGCGTTCCTGTTACCACTTCGGGGCAGTGACAATGATGTCTTCAGCTGTAAAGAGCGGGTATCGGGGAAGATCTCTCACTTCCTTAGTGATCAGTACAAGGCCTTCGGGCTGTCGACGGGATCGAGTGCCACTCACTACACTCAAATCTATCATTCCTGACTAAGTGTTGATATTATGTTGAATGTTGACTAAGTTGAATGTTGAATGTTGAATAAGTGTTGAATGATGACATTATGTTTTAGGCCGTATGCTACATTCAAATCTGCTATCAGATTTGAAATTTAACTAAGTCTAAGGCAGCTTTGAGGGGTTAGATCCCAGCTACTGATCACTACCTTTGACTCGGCGTTGCTGTTACCACTTCGGGGCAGTGACAATGATGTCTTCAGCTGTAAAGAGCGGGTATCGGGGAAGATCTCTCACTTCCCTAGTGATCAGTACAAGGCCTTCGGGCTGTCGACGGGATCGAGTGCCACTCACTACACTCAAATCTATCATTCCTGACTAAGTGTTGATATTATGTTGAATGTTGAATGTTGAATAAGTGTTGAATGATGACATTATGTTTTAGGCCGTATGCTACATTCAAATCTGCTATCAGATTTGAAATTTAACTAAGTCTAAGGCAGCTTTGAGGGGTTAGATCCCAGCTACTGATCACTACCTTTGACTCGGCGTTGCTGTTACCACTTCGGGGCAGTGACAATGATGTCTTCAGCTGTAAAGAGCGGGTATCGGGGAAGATCTCTCACTTCCTTAGTGATCAGTACAAGGCCTTCGGGCTGTCGACGGGATCGAGTGCCACTCACTACACTCAAATCTATCATTCCGCACTAAGTGTTATGCTTTAGTCTGTATACTACATGATTCCAAACTTATACAAATTTCATTATCTTACAGTTAACGATAAAATCGCACCCATGGTCAACAATGACAAAAATAAGAAATTTCACATTAACCCTTTATTTGGCACTGTTGCATATATGCAACAAATCAAACTTACTATGGATAACAAAATAATATTGATAGTTCAGTGTCAATACCGCTCTTAAATATAATTCTTACCTTGATTTACAGTAATTTTGCAGCAAAAATCTGAACAATTGACTTAAAGCATAGTTTCCGACTGCACAGTTTCCAAAAAAAATAACCACTATATTTTTTTCTTCTATAGTAGTGCATTATATATTTTTCAATGTTACTGACGGGTTTACAAAGCAATTTAGCTCATGAAACATATTGAGAAAGGCCTTATTACATATAATCTATTCGATGAAAAGCTGCAGAATCTCATTTACTCATTCTGCGGTTGAAGATATTCATTTGTTGCATATATGCGACATTGTCAAATAGGGGGTGATTTTTATGTCAATATCATGAACATTCCCACGACTTTCGGCATCAAAATTGCGAATCACCATGCAAAGCTGTGTCGTCATTCATGATTGAATCGTCATAGCAAGCTAACTTGAGGATCATTGATTGCTATTTATAGTACTTACGTCAGCCTCATTGCCGGTATATCATTCAATCGAGTCTTCATATTATTCGTTGCGCCGGAAGACTAAGGTGAGTTGAATTTATCAGCATTCAGCATTCAAGTGAGGTTATTCTAGGAAATATATTAGCAGCCACGCATTTAATTAAGATTTTACATTCATGTGAATTATAGTGGAAAATGTTCACCATTCATGACAAGCATTCTGGTGGTTTCATAACCCTGTTATGTCCTTATCCATTACAGATAACTAATCAAAAGTCGTTAAGTTCATATGAGTTAAAATATTTCAATGCTTTGAAATAAATATTTTGTCTGTCTGGATTTGAAATTGAAATTAAATTTGCACCAAAAGTAACGGAATAGGTCATGGATTACTTTTTATTTCTCTCTTTCCTATCATTTCTAGTACATAGTAATCCATGGATACGCTACATGAATTCATAATTGTAGACAGATTAAAAAATGTCAGAGAAAACTAGAAATGAGCTAGCACAAAAGTAATCCTAATTATAGATTTAGAATGTTGATGAAGTGTATAAAAAAGCTTTGAATGTTGGTTGGATCTAATGTTCAATCTAATCTCTATTTTATATTGATTTCAGAATGAATCCAGAGAGGAGGAAACGATATCGTGGCTATCGTATAGAAGAAGTTGTAAATCTCGTTATGGAACCTACGTCAGATTCGGAAATATCTGATCTTGATGATGAGGCTGAGGAAGATGCAGAAAATATCACACCAAATCAGCTTGTAAACGAGGCGCATACTGAGGAATTCAATTCTGCTGACAATGAAAATGTAAGGTATGTATACCGAAACTATCCAGTCATATTATTATAATATTCTTTGAAATCAATCCGGTTGTTACTTTGCAATTTTAAATGAGATTTTTCTGATATATTGAGGACTATTACTCGACTGCATGTATGTACATTGTAGCCTACATGTTCATATTTAGTTCTCGAAATAATTTCTGACACTTAATTTTTACAAAATGATAGTAAAAGACATTTTTTCTTATTTTCTGCATTGTATAGATTATCAGCACAATGTTTCGACTGGCTAGGCATAGCCCTGTCTGTAGGCCTATTCTTATGAATACATTATAATTCACTCCTATTTGATCCAACCTGTATATGAATATGATGTTTTAAATCAAAATTGAACTTCGTTATGTGATATGAACTCAAAAATCTGCCTTTTTTTCAGGAACGATGGTGTGGACGACATTCATGATGAAAGTGAAGATGAAGAAAGAGGGCGACTGATTTTCAAATGGCGCAAACGAGAACCAGTGGCGGGAAATATCGAATTCCAAGGAAATTCCCTCTCTTCTCCTCCAGAAGAAAGTCCATCACCTGCAGAGTATTTCAAGATTTTCTGGCCGGATTCTATAATCACTATGCTAGTTGAGCAGACAAACTTGTACAGCATGCAGGAAGCCGGGAAGAGCATAGCAACAAATTTCAAGGAGATGCAGCAATTCATCGGCATCAATATGCTCATGTCAATCATAATCCAACCTTGTTATACTATGTATTGGTCTTCCGAAACTAGGTATGGTCCCATCGCTGATGTCATGGCCCTAAAACGGTATCAAACTCTTCGTCGATATTTGCATGTTGTCGATAATACCACCAAGAATGAAAATTCAGGTAAATTATTCAAAGTCGAACCAATTATTCAAGCTGTGCGTCAGAGTTGTATTAACCAGGAACAGGAGCAATGTCAATCTCTAGATGAACAAATGATTCCTGCTAAGACGAAGAGAAGTGGAATTCTGCAGCATCTGCCAAAGAAAATACACAAGTGGGGATTCAAGAATTTCGTCCGCGCCGGAAAATCAGGGATGATCTACGACTTCTTCCTCTATGTTGGAAAGAATAGTGTTGGAACGGATAAATGCGGAGTAGAAGATATCGTGATGAAATTGTTGAAAGAAGTTCCAAGACACGAAGGATATCGAATACTATTTGATAATTGGTTCTCCACGTTAGGTCTCATGAGTCGGCTGAAGGAAGAAGGAATACTGGCAACCGCGACCTTCAGGACAAATCGAATTGCGAGCTGTCCTTTGTCTTCAGAAAAAGAGTTGAAAGCTCAAGGGAGAGGTACGTTTGATTACAAGACGGATCTCAACAGTGGAATTCATCTCATGAAATGGTATGACAACAAATGTGTTGTGGTCGGCTCAACTTTCTCTGGAATCGATGCAAAACAAACCTTTCGTCGTTGGGATGGGAAAACCAAGGCCTTTGTTGACGTCACATGTCCTGACATGATAGTTGATTATAACTCCTCAATGAGAGGGGTTGATCTAGCTGATATGCTGATTTCCTTGTATCGTACGAAAATGAATCCTAAGAAAAGATGGTATTTGAAGCTAATATTCCATTGCGTCGATATAGCGAAGATAAATGGGTGGCTATTATATCGCCGTCACTGTGACCAAAGGCAGATGCCAAAGAAGGAAATGTTCGGCCTTAGAAAGTTTATTCTCCAGGTGGCCCAATCGCTGTGCTTGAAAGATGTGGATCTCCATCGTCCTGTTGGTCGCCCTATCAAACGAAGCTTGTCTCCACCTCCTATTTGTGGCAAGAAACCAGCAATTGCTAAACCTATTCCGGAAGTACGGCGGGATCAACGTAGTCATTGGCCGGAAGTGATAGACAAAAGAAACCGTTGCCGCCAATGCGTGTCCGGTTACAGCTACATTTACTGTTCCAAATGTGGTATATGCCTATATTCGAACAAAGACAGGAACTGTTTCAAGGACTTTCACTGCTAAATCTTCCCAGAAATCCAAACTGACGTTTTTGATAATAAATGATGCTAGTATGAATCACAACTTTTTGATTGGGCATAATTTGGATTTTTAGTTAACAGTTTATTAGGGCCAAATATAGGCCTCTATATATATACGTATCAACAACTGGTAACGCAAATAGTCAATATTTCTTCAGAAATTAGGACGTTTTGCATTCAATAATGCTATAAATTATCAAAAGATGACATCTAAAAGCAGTTTATCAAAATAAGACAAATCTTCGTTTTTGTACCTCTATTTGGCAATGTTGCATATATGCAACAAATTATAAAATCTATCAGAAAACAGATATTGCAAAACAAATGGTACTTTATCTTCAAATAGACAATGTTTAACAAGTTAAAGTCAAAAAATAATTTTTTCTGATCACTCTAACATAATGTGCCAAATACAGGGTTGAAATGTGTGTATGCGGCCGAATTAACCGCCGAGACGGTCTCAAGGACCACATCAAAAAGGCAGGGGCCGACCACATGGTTATCCTGAGTAGGGTTGCCTGTGTGAAGTGCAGGGTGCTGTTGGTTGTTGGGCAGGAGGCCGAGTTTTATTTGAGGCATGGTGAGTGCACAGGAGGGTTGCTGACCGATTTGAGATTTGTGGAGTTGATGAATGCTGAGAAGGAGCGAATGTTGGGGAAAGAGGCCAAGAATGTTGTTGAGAATGCTAGTGGGAATGTTGTTGAGAATGCTAGTGGGAATGCTGTGGAGAATGAGGTAGAGAATGCTGTGGCCGATTTGAAGGCTGACAAGTGGCGGAAGAGAGTGTTTGAGAGTGATGATGAGGATGATGTGGATTTGGATAGGGAGCGAGTGAGGAAGCGTGTGAGGAAGTTGAGCTCTTCGTCGTCGGAGGTATCCAATATTGTTATTAGCGACCCCCCGCAGAGCTCATCTTCCCCAAAGGGCCACCTAAGGGCCACCTAGGGGCAAGACATGATAGAACCTCCACGCGGTTTGCCCTGGGCAGTCTTCGGACTGGCGAATACTATCATTAAGTTGAATCTGCTATCAGTCAACTTGAACGTTGCGTCGCGTTAGAGTGGTATATAAACCACTGCCTCTCATTTCATTTCATTTCAATCATGCAGACGCCGAACAGACAAGTCAGCTCTCCTCGCGGACCGCAGTTAAGGCCGCGAAATTTATTTGAGGAGTTTGTCAGGCTAGAGGAGCAAGACAGAGTCCACAATGATCTTGCTCGGATTGGCAATCCGATGACAGCAACTGCTGTCAATCCAACGGAATGGCGCTACATTCCACTTTTTAGCCATGTACCAGTTAGTGTGGAAGTCGACAGTGCTACCAAAGAGAGAGTCAAAGACTCTCTCAGCAGAATTGGTAGGGTGTAAGATGACGTTACTCCCGAGAACGAACCACCGGCTCTCTTAAGGGCCACCATGGGGCAAGACATGATAGAACCTCCTCGCGGTTTGCCCTGGGCAGTCTTCGGACTGGCAAATACTATCATTAAGTTGAATCTGCTATCAGTCAACTTGAACGTTATGCAGTCGATTGCTATCCCTGAAGCATTCTGATTCGCTGTTGAGTAATTCATAGTTGAAAACCCTATATAAGCCAGAAGATTGTAGCGCTTCTCATTCAATTTCAAGTCACGATGGAAGCGACATCTGCCAACAGCATTCCCGTCTTCATCGATGAAGACAACGCCATTCCCGAGTTCGTCATCCTCGACGAGTGGTATGAAGAGGATGATAAGGGGAAGATCAAGAGGATCGTTTGGACGGATGAGGTGTGAACTCCGAATACCACTCGCATCCGAAAGGTGCCAGATGCACCAGCACGACCTCGGCGGTATAGGGTCTATGACAACCTAACCGTCATACCCATTGACTATTCCAGCCAATAGTCAACTTAAATTCACACCCCGAGAACGAACCATCGGCTCTCTTAAGGGCCACCATGGGGCAAGACATGATAGAACCTCCACGCGGTTTGCCCTGGGCAGTCTTCGGACTGGCGAATACTATCATTAAGTTGAATCTGCTATCAGTCAACTTGAACGTTGCAAATGAAGTTCGGTGTAATACTTCCTTTCGACGGGCGTTCCTGTAAAGGGCGGCGGTGAAACCCGTAGCTATGTATACTGCAAGGGATATTCGGCAATGGTCAATCTTGTTTAACCTCTCTGCGTCATGTTTGCAAGTGATTGCCTCTGTCTCAACGTAGTATGCATTCGCGCCAGGGCGACATTTAGCCAACTGTCGAAGGTTGTCTAAAACTTTCCATTGCATACGTTATGAGAACCATGAGTTCTACCTGTCTCTATCAATGAGACGAATTGATGAATGGAATGAAATGGGAGGACACTCACGCGCCACACGCAACATAACACACTTCTCTCTTCCGTAGTCTAACAAGCTCTTTACACATGGATCGCAGTCGATTGCTATCCCTGTATCAGAAGTGTAAGCTATCGTAATTTTATTTTACACTATTTCATCTATCATCATCATCGTCCATATGAAATGTTTTAAGATTTACAAGTTAGACTAAGCGTGCTACTATTTCCAAATGAAAAAGTATACATGGTTAAATCATCCACTTAAGCCCATCCGTAGTCTAACAAGCTCTTTACACATGGATCGCAGTCGATTGCTATCCCTGTATCAGAAGTGTAAGCTATCTTAATTTATTTGACACTATTTCATCTACCATCATCGTCCATATGAAATGTTTTAAGATTTACAAGTTAGACTAAGCGTGCTACTATTTCCAAATGAAAATGTATACATGGTTAAATCATCCACTGAAGCCCCATTCAAGTAAGTCAGTATGAAAGCAAAGATAATACGAAATAAAAATTTATTATGGCATGTATTTCAAAAGGTCTTCATCGTCAATATCGTCCCAGAGTCTGGCTTCACATAGATAACAAAAACAGTTCAGTTGCTTTAATCGTTCTTCCACTGCGAGCCTCACTTTGTCAATATACTCCCTCTCCGCCATAGTTCGTGGCTGGGAGTTAGGGGTGTACCACTCCCATAATTGGTGGAGGAATTTCGTGCTGGTGATCTCCATCACATTGTCAGTATCGTACTGGAGATACTTCCACCTCACGCCTGTTAAGTCGGGACACTCCTTCTCACATACACTCTCTTCGTTGTCCGCTGGTAATGACAACTTTCTGATATTGTCCAGTCGGTACACCTTCTCTACCTTCCCCTTCGTTGGGGCGTTTGGTGCAACGAGCGCCTTTGGTGTTGAGGATGGAGAAGAGAATTTTGTGTTTGGTGTTGTCGGAGGGCTTGTCATGTTGACTGTGAATAATAACTTTGAAATGTTTTCTAATTCTTAAGTATCAACAAGCAACCAATCAGAATGAACAGCCAATGAATGATGAATACGAAAGTATATATGTAAAGTGACATTCGTGTCATTTCACTCTGTCTTTGTGATATATACATGTAAGTGAAGTGTTCTCTGGCGTATAAGTGAACTGCTCTCTCGTGAAGTCTCTATCTTGTTGAAGTATCAACCTTAAACTTGATTTCGTTGAAATGGTAAGTTGAAAATTTCTTCACTCATCTCCCTCAAACGTGTGGCTAATAGCATCTTCCTCAATTTCAGGCATCAACTTCATCACCAACGCCCTCCTTTCTCGAGGAAAGTTTAGAGTCGTTGAGTCAAGGTAGGTTGTAACAATACACTGAGACTTGAACAGAGATGATAGAATGATTTCTTTTTCAGGTGATGTGAGTTCCAGCTCAGGACTCTCGCGACAAGGCAACGAGTGGGAATGTGCCGACTGCGGACATATGTTTACAAGGAAGCACAGTCTCCTTCGACACATCAAACAACGTGTGTGTCAACGCAAAGCGGCATCAATCTCCGGAGGTGAAGTTGATTCTGACGATGACATCTCCTTTCCTTGCGATTTGTGCCCTCTTTCTTTTGATAGTCACTTTCAGCGATCTTCGCACAGACTTCAACACACGCATGCAAATGATCACTACACCAACGGTACCTCTACCATCTCCCTCATTAATGTTTCACATAATAATTTAGTACGCGACTACTGCATGGAGTCCAATACTCAAATAGTAGATTTTCCTGAGTGGCTCCTTCAAAATTCTAACATTATCGAAGCGCTCTTCAACAATTTAGACAATTTTAGAATGAAGGCGCTCATCTACCTTAAACTAAAATATATTAAGATAGATTTTCAAACGGGTCAAGTGATGGAGAGAATACAGTTTCATGTTCCTTCCTCTTCCTCAACCGAAGTTGTAGACTGCGAGTCTTGGTTAAATTTTCACATTCAATGTTTAAAATCAAATGTAGATAAATTCAATCAACGCGACAGCGCTCTCATTTTTGATGGTGTGGACTCAGCCATATTCAAAATTTCCCTATTAGAAAGTCATGCAGCTCGAGGCACATTTAAACTACCAAAAAAGTTGTATAATAAGAAAGCTGTCATCAATGTCGATTGTAAATCACAGTGTTTCAAATATGCAGTCCTATCCATCCTTCACTATAATGATATCAACGCGAATCGAAATCATACCTATAGCTATAGACAGTGGGAGGATGAACTAGACTTTGAAGGTTGTGATAGTGACAACATGAAAATCAAAGATGTAGAAACGTTCGAAAAACATAATAAGATTAAAATTGTCGTTCACGTGTGGGAGAAGGGGTTGAAGGGTGCCCGCTATAATTCACGTTCAACTTGTTATGAACGTGTAGTCAACCTCTTATTAGTAAAACAAGATGATAGCGAGGAATGGCACTACTGTGGTATTCCCAAAATCTCTCGCTTGTACACTCACTTGGGGCACTCTAAAAGAGGTGAACATTTTGTATGCGACCGCTGCATCCGCTCCTTTTGGAGTAAAGATAAATTTGAAACTCACTATGAATGGTGCAAGCGAGGTAAATTACAAATGGAACGCATGCCCAAAGATAAAATATTTTCACATAGGGATAATGGTGACGAATTAAGTCCCCTGCGTATCATTTACGCAGACATAGAATGCTACATTGATGATATCATCCACAAACCAGCAGCCATATCCTGCTATGAAGTATGGCATGATCACTTTAGGAATGGACAAAACAAAATGCATACTTGGCAAGGTGAAGATTGTATTTCAAAATTTCTAGAATTTCTCGATAAAGCTGCTAAATTTCAACAATCATATGATTCACAATTGCAGCGTAAGTGACTACACATGTCAGATGAAGACAAACAGAAATTTGAAAGTTGCACATCGTGCCCTAAATGTCATAAAACGTTTGATGACGATAAAATTAAGAAAGTGCGTGATCATGATCACATCACTGGTAAATTTAGAAACGCACTCTGCTCCAAATGTAACTTTTCACTTAGGTTGAGACGTTGTGTACTACCCGTCATTTTTCATAACTTTAAGGGCTATGACAGTCATATGCTCATAAAAGGAGGGTTGAGCCAGATGAAATCGTGGCAGTTCAATGTTATGGCACAAACGAGAGAAACATTCATGGCAATGACAGCAAAAGTACCAGTAGATAAAACTAAAGAAAACAAGACAGTCTTCTTCGAAATAAAATGTTTAGATTCATTTCAATTCATGTCAGCGTCACTAGCTTCTCTCGTTCGAAATCTCAAGTTTCTTCCCCATAGTCAAACTTTGAAGAAACACCATCCAAACTTAACGGATGAAATAATCACTCGCAAAGGAGTCTTTCCTTATGCGTATTTTAGCTCAATGTCTAAACTAAATGAAACAACCCTTCCTTCCATTGACAAATTCAAAAACGATTTGACGGGTGAAGATTGTCCAGTAGAAGACTATGAACATGCTCAAGAGGCATGGTTAAAATTTGATTGTAAAACGTTTGGCGATTATATGATCGCTTACTTAGAATTAGATGTCATTTTGCTGGCTGATGTCTTTCAGGAATTTCGACGAGTGGCATTAGAAGAAGACAAATTAGATCCTGTTAAGTTTGTCAGTCTACCAGCCATGTCCTTTAAATCAGCCTTTAAAATGACTGGTGAGACCATTCATCTCTTACAAGACCCGGAGATGTATAATATATTTGAGCGCGGAATACGCGGTGGTCTCACATTTATAAATAAACATCATATAAAATCTGAAACAGTAGGTGATGATCATATCCACCTAAAGTACTATGACCAAAATAATTTATATGGCAGTTCACTGTCTAAACCACTACCTCATTCCGAGTTTAGTTGGTTAAATCAAGATGAGCTTGCGTATTACTCCAACCCTTCAAACATACTGAAGATTCCAGATGAAGGTGATTGGGGATATTATTTTGAAGTGGATTTGATTTATCCAAATAGCATTAAAAATAAAACTGCTGATTTCCCACTCGCACCTGAATCTGGTGAAGTGACTGAAGATATGTTTTCACCATTCATGTCACAATTTCATAATAACTTAATAGAGTGTGAACAGCCAAGGTACAAACCATGCCGCAAACTTTTACTCACCCAATATGATAAGAAAAATTATCTCGTACACTTCTACATATTAAAATTCTATTTAGAAATGGGCATGCTTCTAAAGTCAGTTCACCGCATTATCAAATTTAGACAGAAAGCCTTCCTCAAACCCTACATAGATAGTAACAGTCAAAAACGTGCACTCGCCCAAAATAATTTTGAAAAGGATTTTTATAAATATAAGAATAACAGTCTATTCGGAAAGACCATGGAGGATGTTAGAAAACGTATGAATTACAAACTAGTCGTTGACGAACAAAAATATCACAAATTGACCTCATCACCTCTTTTCATTAATAGAGACATCATCGATGAGGATCTTGTAGGTGTTAAAATGATTAAATTTATTGACTTGTGCAAACCCATCTATATTGGGCAAGCCGTTTTAGATTATTCCAAGCTTGAAATGTATCAACTCTTCTACAAAATATTAAAACCATGCCCTCTCGTAAAAGAGGTTCGCTTGCTGGGTGGTGATACAGATAGTTTCTTTTTAGGAATTACCACTCAAAAAGATTTAAATTTTAATGAAGTAGGCAAGTCATTAGAAAAATATCTCGACACATCTAACTACAATCCCACTCATCCACTCTATTCCATACAGAATAAAGCCAAACTTGGTTGTTTTAAGGATGAAACAGCAGGAAAGGAAATAGATGAAATGATTCTCCTCCGTCCTAAAATGTATTCCATGAAATTAAAAGAATGTGCAGATAGTATTAAGCGTGCTAAAGGTATATCAAAATCCATTGTTCATAAAATGAAACATCGGTCCTATAAGAAGGCCTATAAAATAAAACTATAACGTTTGCCAATATGACAATCTTAAAATCTCAAGTTCATACTGTGAAAACGTACACGTTCAAGAAACGAGCACTTTCAGCATGGGAGGATAAGAGGTGTTGGATAGGACATAACTCATCTCTTCCACATGGACATCCTGACACAAACATACCTCCACCCAAAAGAATAAAACTCACGCTACCACATTTAGGAGATGTATTGACATAATCAACTTTAACTCAGTATTTTGATGTTGCTTTTTGTAGATATACATGGTTGTTTTATGTATCGCAGGTGATCGTTTCTTCCTTGTGAATATATGCCTACAGTCAGCCCATTCCCCCTATATCTGTGAAAAGACTTTTTCATATACATATTTTTATTTCAATAAACATATCACAATGACTTCACTTTGTTTTCCGAAACACTAAAGTTACGAGGGATTTAGTATCTTTCACATGGATGCACTCTTGTAAACCATTGGTAATTTTGATAGTAATAGAGGGTATAGTTTGTTTGACGACGAGATGATAGAAAATAGATTCAAACATCTTCTCGACTATTCCATATGAAGCGTCTTTATCATGAATGAAATCACGTAAAATGTATTCTTTCTTCTCACCAACAGAAATAGGTAAAATCAAATCACTTTGAATGTAAAGGTGCTGTTCATGTTTATCAAGTGTCATTGGTGTTTCTATACCAATCGTATGCGCAGCAGCAAACACTGTTTGTAGCATTGAAAAACCAAAGAGTTTTTTCAAATTTTTACTCAATTGACATTGAATGTCATCACCCAGTTTCAGAACAACGCGTTGATTTTCAATTGAAAACGAAGTGTGGTGTGTCTTTACATCATATTTACTTTTCATCACATGCTTCAACTTCTGTTGTATATAAGGATTTACTACATGAATGAAGCTTTCAACTATATGATATAGACGCGGCATTATATTGATGGCAACTTTAGATTCTTCATAAGACTGGTAAATTTTCTTGATGCGATCACCATAGATGTCCACCCACCATTCATCATTAACTGAATCAGCTTTAGTGTGATATTCATGAGAACCATACACCACACCGCTTCCAATAATAGGTGTATAATGTCTTATAAAATGACGCAAGGCTGGAGACAAATAAACTGTAAGTTTGTCATTATATTTCTGAATAACCAACTTATTTTTGTCCGCCATAATTTTCTCTCCATACTTCTTACCCACAGTCTCATTCCATCGTTTTACTAACTCAATAAGTGATAAAGGTTGAACACCACGCTTTTTCAAAATGATGCGTTCTTCGCATTCTACAACATCTTCATCAAATATTTTAAATCTATAATGAAATTTGTTGATTCGATTTGAATAAACTTTTTTAACATTTGCAGTAGCAATTGACGTTAGATGTAGTCCATGACCAAAAATACCAAGATGTGGATAGAATTCATTATCCAACCTCAGTGTAAGACCTTTAGTAAAAGAATGAAAGCGAAGGAACTGTCTCCCACTCCAATGATAGATAGTAAACTCATAAGCTTTCTGATTTTTATTCTTCATGATGGAAGTATTACCACTGTTGAATGCCTTAATAATTTTCTCATTCCCAAATGGTTCATAAGAATCTGATTTTATCTGAATCCATTCATAGTTCCACTTTCCATCTGATGTTAAATTGTATGGGAACTGAAATGCATTATTCATCGTTATTCCATCATGGGTGCGAGGAGTCAATATCATTTATTCCAAATCATTCACATTCTGAATATTGCTATCATAGCAAATACTAGAAACGCCAACCTCCCATTCACCTTCTAAATGCAGTGGGCGATTTAATTCTACTCGATAGTCTGATGGTTTATTTTTGGGAAATTTATTCATAGAAGCATTACTGGGTAAGTAGATTAGAAACGAGTCCTTATTTTCACTTTCCATATTATTCACATTGGAAAAATATACCAGCATACTTTTGCATTAACTCTTCATTCGGAAATGGAGTGTGATACTTGTCACAGCATCTTTATGAAAAGGAATCAACGCACCAGCATCGTCATAAATGGCAATATCAATTTGTGGGATGTAGTTTGATTTCAGCTTTGTATAATGCACTTTCTTGAAAGTATGCTCAGATAAAATACTGCAGCATTTTGGCTGGTATGGTATCATTGCTAGCAATGGAGCTTCAACATCTCCCACACGTACATCTTCACCAATATTGGAATATATCTGAAAATAGTTAATACGACGCGATAGCGACATGTCTGCGCTAGCTTTGGTTACAGTACCACTTTTAAAGATATTTTGATCAAAACCCAAAATGTCCATTAGAGTTTTATCCATAATTAGTTCAATACCTTTTCCACTTATAGTGAGAGACAAAGTACCTTCTTTTTCAGAAAATGAAATATGTTGGTCATTAATCACTTCATTTAAATAATCTACAACCAATTTAACCGAAGTAATAATGCGAGGCATCAACACTCTTGTTTCATGTAAGATACCACCTAAAGGCTCTACACACTTTCTGTATAAAGATACGGTCCATTCTGTATCAAATTGATTTGACCTTTCACATAGTAAATGTTGCATATCAGATTTTCCATGAACAGCTGCAGAACGATGTCGTAAGAACTGATGAAAATCTTTTGAACAAACTAATACTAGATCATCATCATTTAATTTACTTATTGCAATATGATTAGATGATTTGATATAAGTCAATGTTGCCACTTGTTTACCATCAACTCGAAGGAGATAATTAAAGTTCTTCAATAATGTTTCAGGAGTCATGTTTGTCTTTCTTGGCTTAATCACAATCTTCTTCACCAACGTCTTCTCATTTCTTGGAATAAGCTCTACATAATAAGCTTCCTCTCGATATATTAACTGTTTATGACCACTTATGTGGTAATTAACGTTAAAATTATCATAGCTTGTTAAGGCGCTAGCGAGGTAACCTAAATAATTTCTTAAACTTGGACTTAAACCAACAATCCAATCTTTCTCAACTACATGATGTACATAATTATAATCATCATTGTGCGGAGTAAATTGGACAATATGTTTACTCGCTTTATTCAAGAAATCATATATAAACTTTTTACATGATAAGAGATCTTTCTTTGGCCATTGTGGAATGTATACTCGGCACCCCTTTTCACATTGATAAGCAGCTGTACGTCTCATATTAATAGTCATCACCTCATGATCAAAAGTATAGACACAGTTGCTATAAACAAGTTGAGTGACACCCACTTCCCAATTTCCATTTAGCTGTTGTGCATGATCAATGGGAGTAGAAAAGAGTGCGGCTCGATTACTAGCAAATCTCTTTGTAGCCACATTGCTTAGCAAAATATGATAAAACGACATTTTTATATTGCTGATCTGCGGCTTTGCATAACATCATGAAGACTTGGATTTTGGACTCTCTACAATATATCCGAGTTGATCGTGATGGAAACGTACATTTCAAAAATTCTCATGGTCATACATCAAGAGGTATTACATTAACATGGCGACAATTTGTCAACCTCAATGATATCATGAGGGATTTGGAATATTTTGAAACATTAAGATTCATCTCCTTGGGTGATCAAGTTTGGCTTCAACATTACAGAAATGAAATTCAAATCTGCCATTCTCATTCCGCAAACTGTTTCTCATTTCGCAAATACAATTGGGAGAAGTATAGAAGATACATACATCGCTCCATCATGACATTTATTCGTCGTGAGTTCATCGCCCTACTATGCAAATCTTAATCAGACATGACTACCACACATCGTGAGTTGGAAATTAGATTCCCTACAACGTATTGAAACGGATCATGATCGGAACGTCTATTTCAAAGATTCAACTGGAAATGTGAGAAGAGAGTTTGCTTTATCTTATCGTCATTTTCAATCTCTACATCATATCATGAAAGACTTGAAATACTTCTATATGAAAAGACATTCACGTATTGGAAATCGCATCTGGCTGCGCGTCAACAATCGGCGAATTCAACTCTATCATTCCCAACTTCATACTAACTTCACATTTCATCAAGGTAGTTGGGAAAAGTATAAAAGGAAGGTGCATCGCTCAATTTACTCATTCTTTCATCATGAAGCGCCATCGCTACACCATCGTCAACATTCTCCGTCGCTTCAGACTCTACACCAAAATCGATCTCACAACATTACACCAATACCTTCCAAACAGCAAGTATTACCCGGGCCGTCCTCAAATGTTAGTGGTGAAGATGAACAATTCACGGAATCTTCAACTCTTCCCAAATGGGACTGTACAGATTCTCGGCGCCCTTTCTCATTCATCGGCGCAGTCAATGCGCTTAGAGCTACAGAGACTACTACGTCGGATATGGAAGAGGGAGAGGTGTGTGATGTCGAATCTGACTGTGGACAATATGGTGATCTCTACTCAATTGAGTGACAGTGTATCATTTTTGAAGATTCGTACCAGCAGTTACAATTTGTGTTATGAACCCGAACTTTTTCCTGCAGCTCTCATTAGTTGTTGGTTACCTGTGCATGTGGCAATCTTTCATAATAGTAAAGTGATCATTACTGGACTAAAATCTCATGTACAAGCAAATGTGATCCTAGACTATCTCATTGAGTATGTACGTACCCAGCGGATTGTAAAATAAAAAACAATTTTTCCAACATGATGTTTTTATTTCAAATCATGATAGAACTTACAAATCATTTTTTCATTAGAAGATGGATTACATGAAAAGTTTGAATAACAGATGCAAATCGAGATACATGTAAACGTTTTAAGATGAAGTACAGTACAAAAGCACCACACGTTGATGAAAGTGGATGTTGTAGTATGCGTTCATTTCGCTGATATTGACGCGTATGTTTTCTCAACCACTGCTGTGTTGGTATATTTGGAGGTTGAGCAAGAGAGTCAAATAGTTCACCACGTCGGTCTTCTCCAATAAAGATCATTTTCCAATGCTCACCGCCTAAATTCTGAGAATGAGTGTTTAGCACAATAAAGATGGGATAGTGATTTACTGCAGGTGGTAAGGTATCGAGTGAATAGACATTATCGAAAGCTTTCAACGTCGCTTCGTCTGCATTACGCTGCACTTTAGTCTTAATATCGTCAGCAGTCAACCAACTCATTAACGATTATACTGAAGAATCACGTCACGATACTTTGTAATTTCAATATTTGAATCGAAGACTGCATAAATTAATACATTGATCGTCTCAGGTAGTGTTCTTTTGAACGTCAAATCCAAACGAATATTATGAGGCACGTTCGCTTGACGATAGGGGCACTAATATCGCTGTCAGCAGTCAAATCAAATGCATAAATAGTATATCCACTCTTAAACTCTTTCATAGTCAGTCCGTTGGTGTCATCCGTATTGTAAAAGCCAAAAACATCCATAAAATCAACATAACTGCGCATAAATTGATCCGCAGCAAAATCTGGTTTGTAGGGTGGAGCAGGATGACTCACACCATTTACACGTAAAGCAATTTCACTTAACTGATTGTGTTTAAAATTGAAAGGATTCTTCTTTATATTACCATTAAATGCATCATTTTCAACCATTGCCACCATGAGGAGCTTCGGTGCTTCCGATGGAAAGAGGCCATCTTTCATGAAACTCTTTTGATCTTTCGGAATTGTAAAGGTGAGAAGCTTTGTATGCTGAACGGGGTAAATGGCATTTTGGCGGTTAAGACCTTCAGCATGTCCTCTAATGACACTTGGATTCGGTACTACTCGACGAATGTAAAGTGCAATATCTTCCACATGAATTCTAAAATTGTCAACTTTAGCAAATGCATTCAGCGCAAATTCAGGCTTATTCAATGTCAGCTTGAGTCGCATGCTGGTATTACAGAGTAAAAATTTTGACTGTCTAAAGAAGTCTAAATTCAGCGGACCATATAGCTGACATACTTTACCATCTTTAATCATAGCAGATCGCTTTACAAAGCCACTGTTTGTTTCAACATCAAATTTTCCTGCTTCATCTCTGTACCATCCCATGGCGTCCATATGACTTTTTTGTGCTGCTGGATGAAACTGTGATACATGATTGAAATATGATTTATAGGGATAATCGCTTTGACCACCTTCCACCTGCTGCTCTCCAATCGTTAGAGAAACATCGCGAAGTAATATAGTCAATGGTAAATTGTTCAGCCCAACTTTATGTGTATCGTCAATAGCAGTTCCATCTGCTTGCTGAATTCTAAACCTCAAATCAACCATCGCATAACTCAAATCTATGTAGTCATCACTACCACCAGGAATAACAAATTCAATGGGGCCAGCATTCTCAGCTGTTCGAGGATGATAATCTACAATACTTGAACTAAGAATATCTGTCTGTATGGCTTGTTGATCGAACAAACAAAAACCGGAAGTTTTACACTCCATGATTAGAAGTTATAGCAGCGTCGTCGTTTAGCGCCTGATGAATGATTAGAGCCTCTACGACGTTTGCGTGAATGCCTTTTGACTGAAGATCGCACCTTACCAGCTCCGCGATGTTTCCTCCTTCCTTTATTCATTCGTTTAGGTGCTTTCTTTCCTTGAGTAACACCAGCAAAGGTCTGCTTCAATGTTTTTAAACCGCGTTCCTTCCCACGATTCAACAAACTGCTCTTAAAACTTCTACCTCTGGAAAGATCACTAGCAACATCACCAGCAAAGCCAACGGCATTACTTAAAACATTTCGTTTTAAAGATCTACCGACATTGGATATGAGAGGTGCTACAACAGATTTCAGTGCACCAAGTATGCTACCTCCACGTTGGCGGCGAGCGCCGATGTAAATTTGTCTTCCACCACTTACATAGGAGGGTCGTGAATAAAATGAGGCAGTTGGATTCATAGCTCAAACCCTAAACATTGTTAGCTACATCTTTGCATGAATCACTGTCGATCACTTAGATGAAAGATGTCGGCACGACGCATCCAAGAGTTCATACTTGAAGGATAACCAGTCCATTTAACAAGACACCATTCTTCACCTTGCCGTTTTTTACATCGAATGATTTTCTCTACCAAATATGTTTCACTTTCAGTGACTACCTCAATCTCATCGCGGTAAAAGCTACCCTCAATTTCTTCATTATCGTAATCTTTCAACTTGTAGGTGGTTGGAGAGTCTTTTTGATTAATCCTTGATACTGTAAATACCTCCTCTGTCCAATTCGGAAGGTACCCTTTAGCAAAAACACTTTTCACTTTTGAGATACGAACTTTATCACCAATTTTCACATCACTTTTCACATGAGTGCGTTTACGTTGGAATGATTCGCGCACTTTATCTACATTGTCAGCATTTACATCTACTGGTCTGAGTCCAATAGAACGATGGACAGAGTAATTGTAGGCATGGAGTGTATCTTGTAGAACCTTTGTCCAATTTTGTGTCAAGTTGGCAGTAAAATGTCGCCACAAGCGATTTTTTAATGTGCGATTAAAACGTTCAACGAGTGCAGCTTTATAAGCACTCTTTACACTAAACAACTCAATGTCATGCCTCTCAAATAATCTTGTCACATGCTGATTTTCAAACTCTTTTCCTTGATCACTCTGAATTCTTTTTGGAATGCGACCTTCTCGAAAAATTGTTTGGAATGCTTTTGCTACTCCTTTCCCTTCTTTAGTTTTTAAAGGTTGAGCCCACGCATAACGCGAGAAAATATCAATGACGGTTAAAATAAAATTATTGCCCGAGTTATGTTTTGAAATGGAGGCAACATCGCACAAATCTGCTAGACACTGTTCATCGATGTCATGAACAATATAATGGCGGGTGCGGTACTTCTTTTTCGCTTGTTTGTGGAGTGTATAGGTAGCCTGACCCTTTAACCATCGTTTCACTTGTGATTGTAGAAGACCACTCGCTTTTGATAATTTCTTGATAGATGCAAATCCTGCCGGATGTTTTACATCATAATAGATTGACTTCAAACGTTCAGTCGATGACGACTGACTCTTTTTCCTCCTTCTCATCTTTTTTCTTTCTTGCCTTTCTACATTTACAACAACTGCAGCATTTAGCTTTAGCGGTTTTGCGATCGTGTTCACATTGCTTAGGGGTTTCATTATGAGAGCTGGCGCAGCAAGTGCAAGTGACAACGACATTCACCTCTGGCGGCTCATTACATGGCAAGCAACACATCTGCTTCATATTAATAGTCTGAGAACATGTATTTCCTGGGAGGAGCTGTTTTACGTTCTCCTTTTACTAGTTTTAGTGGCGATGTAGGTCTACGTCGAGTTCTTCCTCTTGTTTGCTTAGTGAGTGTGGGAGGGGATGTAGCAGGTGACGTCTTAAACCAATTTGTTGGCATTTTCATCGTCTGAAGCATTGGAGCAGTAGCCACTGTTGAATCAAGTTCTTTCAATGTCTCATTATTCAAAGCAAATTTTGGCACATTATGCTTTTTCAATAGTTTAAGAAAGTATGACCAACCAGGTGGAACATAGCCCTGACGGCGCTTTCTACGTGTCGCATACTGAATCAAGTCTTCATAACGTGAAGCATCAATCACTTTATTTTCATCTGTAATGATTTCTCCTCTATCATTTACATTGAGATGGGGTTCAATACTGTTGAAAAGAGATATGGCATGTGCGCGAGATGCTAAAGGTGTAGCAGTCGATACAGAGTCACGCATCTTATTCTTCAAGTTTTTCAATTGCTCAACAGTTTCCGATTGTAATAATACAGCACGATGTGGATCTTTGATGTGAACATTTTGCTGATAATCTATTTCTTTCCTATACATTTGATTTGCAAGAGGTTGCTTTACTTGCTGCATGGCAGTCAATTGTACATATTCATCCTGAGGAATAACAATCATGCGAGAATAAGAACTCATAGTTTGTAGATAATCATGGGAGTTTTCAAAATATCACTTCGAAATCTAAATTCTTCCGGACACTCCTGCGTAAAGTCAATGAATAAGTAACCGTATGGTTTTTCAGTAGCTGCTTGAAAAATTTCAATTAAGGCTTTTGATCCTCTGGGTGCCACTTGTCGCGCTAAAATTTCAAATTGACTTTTATCTCGCGGATTCTTGAAAATAGCATAATAGTGTGTATTCAGGTTTCGTGTACGAGCTTCTTTTCCATCAGGAAACAAATTTTGTGTGATATAGATGATAAAGCACCTTTTATGATGTGCTGCGCGAGTGAACATATCTGTAACATCTTTTGAATTCTTACTTTCTTTTAATAAATCATCCAATACAACAACATCATTAGACTGAAGTTTATCCACTGCAATAATTCCTTCATGTCGAATAAAGTTGCGACTTTGCAATTCCTGAAACAACGACGGTTGATAAATACCATAACACCAAATCACTCGATTGATAGGTTCCTTAAACAACTCCCTTCTTTTATCCAATAAATTCAGCGTGAAAACAGTTTTACCTGCATGAGATGGACCTGATACAGTCAGAACTTGATCACATTGAAGTCTGAAATCCATTTTATTACTTTGAGATTCAACATTTGCATAATTAACGTCTACAGCCAAAGATATTACCCAATAGGTTACCCACGACAGGAGCTAACATCGGAAGTATTGCTGAAAGGAAACCGCCCTTTCGTGTTAGAGTTTTCCTCTTTCTTTGAAGGGTGACTTTAGGATTGGAGATGAAACGCAATTTTGTGGCATATCGCATAAGTAACTTTCGTTGTTTTGGCGCTAATGTCTTCGTCCTCAACTTTCTGACATGAGAAATAATTTCACGAATAAATTTATCGTTGGCATGTCGTATAGCATTGTATCGCTGATTTGCTTTCATTCGTCGGAGAGCTTGAATGGCTGAAGAAAACTATGAAGACTTTTGACTTTTACGTTTCGCCATTTTCCGTGTTAGTCTTTGCTAAAACCTATCTTTACCACATTTGCATAGGTGTAATCTCTCAAATTCTGTTGCTGCATGAATTACATTAAACATGAAGAATCTCATTTGGAATTATTGATTTCATTGAGTTACATGAGTGAACTTTCTTTCAAAGTGTACTTTCTCAAAGTTAAATTCTGGTCGCGCATGCGGGTAATCAAATATGTTGATAAACACGTGTTAGATCAGTGAGCGGTAGCGCAATCTGAGCATATTACATCAACCAGAATTCTGCGAATTTGGCAATACTGGTATGAGATCAATGAAACGGAAAGATTTGAATAGCTTTGAGATTATATGATAGTAAAATCCATTGTGCAACTTCTCATGTACAATTCTCAGTTCTATTGAGCAGTAACACTATTGGTGTAAGAGACTTGAGCAAAGTTCTGCGAATTTGACAATACTGGTATGCTGTCAATAGAACGAAATGGTTTGAATAATTATGGGAGTGCAAGATAATCAATGCCCCACGTTTAGTTCTCTCAGCTATATTGTTATCTCGAATGGAATAATAACACTGCCCGCTCAATTTTCTCTCTCAAGAGAAGCAGTCTCAGCAATTCTGCGATTACACAAGAAAACTTTTGTCTCTGTATCGACCATACAGTTGATCTGTGAGGGTCCGAGGTGTGGAGGCTATCGCGGCAAATTACAATTGGATGCCTCGGACAAATATAAGGTTGTGCACAAACGATTTGGGGGGACGACGACTAGACCACTACGATCTCTCTCATCATCATCCTCTTTTGACAACACAAGGCGACTTGGCTTTTGACCGATTCTTCGACAACGGATGCTGCCCCTCTCCAAAGACATAAGTTCAGACGGTGTCATTTTATTCTTTATTATTCTAATATATTCTAGTTTGAGTTAGTGTCAGATTATTGTTGAAAGCCATAATTTTTCTGAGGGGTTGAATAAAATTAAATGGTACTGTGTCTTTTTGTTCTTCAATCAACATTGGAAATTTTTAGTAGTCTAATTTACATTTAAGTAAATTATATACTTGATTCAGTGAAATATTGAGCTTGAGCCTCTCTGAAAAGGAAGAGCTATCTCTCCTCTAGGCCTTTAATTAAATGTCAGTGATTTGTAAATGAACCCTAAGTAATTAGTTAGTAAGCTATTTGAGCTACACAAAAAAACTAATTACATTTCTAGAAATGTAATTAGCCTTTTTCAGTAGCTCAAATAGCTTACTAACTAATTACTTAGGGTTCATTTACAAATCACTGGTGGCTGGGGAGTATCAGATGGTAGTGGCAAAGTTGAATTTTGGAGCGTCGTGGACTGCTGAGGAGGATCATCGTCAAATGTTAGTAAAAGCGGATCCTCTGGCGAGGCAAAGGAAGGCGTATGAGGCTCAACGGCCATCTTGCAGCGATTAAGATTGACCCACTGCTTTTTGGCTCGCGGCTCATTGACTGGCAGCAATAGTGTGTTTGTGTCTGTTGCTTCGAGGACCCGATACGGCCCTCTCCACAATTTTTGCAATTTTTTTGTGATACCCTTTTTTGGTTGCGGGGTATAGACATAAACGCGATCACCTATCGAAAGGTTACTCATGGTGTTTTGACAAGTTTTGTCGTACTGTTCCTTTTGCCGCTGTTGAGCTTCGGCAGAATTACGACTAGCCAAATTCCAGGCTTTCTGAAGTTGTTGCACAAGCCGATGCTTATAAGTATCGACGTCACAGGCACTAGCAGAGTCATGCAATTCTCGAAGCACTAAATCACAAGGAAGATGGGGGTCACGACCGAACACTAGGAAGAAGGGACTGTCCTTCGTTGAGGCGTGAGACGATGACCGATACGCAAACAGCATCGCCGGGATGAAGTCATCCCAATCTTTTTGATTAGAACTGACATAGTGAGAAATCATTTTGACAATAACCCCACACATTCGTTCCACGAGCCCATCACATTTAGGATTATATGCGGTCGTAAAGATTTTTCGCGTGTCTGTCAACCGACAAACTTCCCTCATCAAAGCAGACATGAAATTCGCTCCCCTATCTGATAACAAGGACTCAGGACAGCCAAAACGGCAAACGATTTCGTTGAAAAATATCTTCGCAATAGTGGTCGCGGTTTGGTCTGGGATTGGAAATGCTTCAATCCATTTGGTCGCATACTCGGCAAAGATGACAATGTACTTATTGTTGTTATGAGACAGTGGAAAGGGCCTGTGATATCCACAGCCCACCCAGAGAAAGGTGGTGGAATAGGTATGGATTTAAGTGGCACCTTGCACTTACGGTACGGATTGTTCTTGGCGTTGCATGAAGTACATTCTTTAATCCAGCGAGGAATGTCTCGCTTGATGGAAGGCCAATGATAAAACTTGAGAATCCTTGACAGAGTCTTATCGGCAGCAAGATGGCCTCCAAATATTCCTTGGTGGAATTCAAGAAATACGTGCTTGCGATAAGATGGCGGAAGAACCAACGTCAACGTTCCCTTATCGGTCAGCTTGTACAAAGTTCCATGCCGTAGGCGGAAATTACCGAATTTTGTCTGAATATAAGATTTTTGCTCTTGAGTAACAGAGCTGAAATCAACGGCGTTGCCCTGTAGTTTGCGGGCAATTGCCAGAAGAAAAGGGTCAGTCTGCTGCTCCGCTCTAACATTATGCAGATCTGAAGTAATTCGTAATTCCATTCCGTCACCTGAAACGACTGCCGCAACAGACGACTCATTTGGAACTATTCGCGATAAGGCATCTGCATTATTCAGTCGACCGGGGCGATACTTAATAGTCAGATCCAGCTCTTGCAGTCTGAGGGCCCAACGTATAAGCCGAGACGATGGATTTTTATGAGTAAAAAGCCATTGCAAGGGGCTATGATCAGTTACCACAGTAAAAGGTCGACCGTACAAATATGATCGAAAGTGGTCCGTGGCCCAAACGATTGCCAACGCTTCTAGCTCAACGACAGCGTAATTTCTCTCATGCTTGGCCAGCTTTCTACTGGCGTACGCGACAGGCCGCTCGTCCTTTCCATCACCTTGGCTAAGGACAGCACCCAGTGCTGTCCCACTAGCGTCGGTATGTAGAACGAATGGTTTCTGAAAGTTAGGGTACGCCAAAATTGGAGGAGCGATTAGATGGTCACGTAGTATAGCAAACGCATCGCTCTGCGCTTCAGACCAAACAAACGGGGTGTCCTTCTTTAGAAGTTGTGTCAACGGATCTGCTATTTTTGCAAAATTTTGAATAAACCGGCGATAGTATGACGCCAGCCCTAAGAATTGTCGAACCTCTTTAATAGATTGGGGCGAAGGATATTCACGAATTTTGTTAGTGTTTCCTGGATCAGGAAGCATGCCATCTTTGGAAAAGGTATGACCAAGAAATGAAACCGATGACTTTGCGAATTCACATTTCCTCGGTTTAAGTTTCAACCCAAAGTTTTCGATTCGTTGTAGTATCTCACTCAAGCGCTGTAGGTGTTGATCAAAGTCATCCGAATAACAAATTATATCATCAATATATACTATGCAACTTTCATTATGCAAACCAGATAAGACCACTTCCATGGCACGCTGGAAGGTCGCAGGTGCATTACATAACCCAAATGCGAGTCTACGAAACTCGAAATTACCCGCAAATGTTGTAAAGGCAGTTCGCGGTCTTGACTCTTCATCAACAGGAATTTGCCAATAACCCGATGCTAAATCTAGAGTCGAAAAGTAAGTGGCCATTCCCAAACTATCGGCTGTCTCATCAATCCGAGGCAGTGGATAATAGTCTTTACTCGTGATAGCATTTAGTTTTCTATAGTCCACACAAAAGCGATCGGATCCATCCTTTTTCTTGACAAGGATGACCGGCGATGCAAAAGGACTCGCTGTTGGTTGAATAATGCCGTTTTTAGACATCAATTCTAATTGATCTTTCAATGTTTTCTTTTGTGATTCTGGAATGCGATACGCTCTTTGTCGGACCGGTTGATGATCACCGACATGTATATGATGCTCGACACCTGACATTAAGCCAATATCGTAATCATGCAAGGAGAAAGCGTTTCGGTGGCGCCACAACAGATCATTCAATCGTTGTCGCTCAACGTCGGTTAAGTTCGGAGTCTCTCGAAACAACTCCAAGAATGATTTTCTGGAGCATCGGGTTGCACCTTCGCAGCTAGGCGTGATAATTTCATCATCGGCAGTTAGTATTTCGGCTTTACCAATAACCTGTCCCTTCTGAATAGTCACCGGCGATTGGGAGATATTGGCAAGGCATATCGGTATTGAGTGATTAGATGGCGTTGCGACGACGTTGGCCACAAATATAGAAGATAGCCGATTGCTGGGTTTCGGAGTAAACAGCACATCCTGTGATGGAATAATATGTGTTAACCGAGAGGCAATCTGTACTTCGGCTCGTGCTGGAACCTTCACAGTTTCTTTGGCTTTTACGGCACATATGACCGGTGGAAGAGCGGGTGGAAATTGAATCTTATTGTTTTGGTAGGAAATAGAGAAGCATTCTATCTTTTGTAGAAAGTCTACACCAAGAATAGCATCCAAGTGTAAATTCTTCATAACAATCATGTCATGAGGAATCACGCGGTCTGCTAATTCAATGGCAACGGAAACACTTCCCAACAAAGTTTATCCCCACTAACATTGCTTGCTGAAGTCGTCGTTGGGTGTAGAGTAGTGTTCAGCTTCCGAAATATGGCCTCTGACAGCAATGTGATGCCCGATCCGGTATCTAGCAAGGCATCAACGGAGAGGTCATTGATCTTTATAGCCACAGTTGACAGATCTTGTCGGCCACAAGCAGCTACCAGGCTGCTTTCGCTATAGGAGCGGGGCGAAGCATCATGCTGTGAAGGGATAGGATAACTACCCGGGATATCTACATGAAAGTCAGACTCTTTCCTAGAATCTGATGAATTCCCAGTGATAGCACTAAGGTGATCGAATGCAGGTGCAGAAGGGATTACTGGAGGAGTGTACGCTGGTGGGCTAAACTCAACTTCAGTTTCCTTAACCTCAGACCCGTCATTGTCGTCCTGAAAATTATTGGTCTCTATCATTGCTACAGTTTCATGAGGGATACGCTGAAACCGCTGCATGACACCATTAACGAATGCATGAGGCCTCCATACCAAGTAGCGTATGCGATGCCGGACAAACTTGCCACATTGATAGAAAAACATGCCCGTTACATAAATACAGACCAGAAACATCCAAATTTGCTTGAACGAAGGTTCAAATCCCATCAGGAAGCTAAAGGCGGTCCGTTGACTTAGTCGGTTTACTAAGTTACGAGTGCCTTCCTCGGGGGACTCATCGTGCGACACCCCGAGATTTTTCAAAATCTGTTGATGTAACGATAATGTTCCCAAAATGTCATTGACCGTGTCATGCGCTTGAAGTTGGCTCCAGTTATAGACAGCAAGGTCATGAAAAATAGTATGAGGTGGCAGTGGTACAGATGAGAAATTGGAAGGATACAAAGGAAGAAATTGATATTCTGTGATGGGCACAAGCTTTCGTTTAGGATGATAATTAAAGCATTTTCCTTCCAAGCAAACGGGTTGTGCTAGATCAGAACAGGATCGATGCGAAGCAGTACGCGATATGATATTCGTCGTCGGATCTAGATACCCTGAAAAGTTTTTGCCATTCATCGAGTATTCAATTGGAATAAGGCTGTAACATTGTTCACCCATCGCTGTGATGGTGTAATTCTGTACTGCCGAGCATGGGAAGATTTCTAGCAGGTGTCCAACAGCCCTGGCGTGAAGAAATGTTTGGTTAAGGATTTCACGGGCGGCTAGCGTGGCGTGTGAGACGATCGAAATGCGTAGAAGATTGGCTATTGTTTTGAGACTATTGCACGCAGATTGCACGGCGGCATTAAAAGAGAACCTTACGTAATTGGTTAATTCAAAAGAGACCGCTTGCAATTGAGAAGAAACGTATGACGAAGTGACAACACTTCGAATACTACGTTTTCTAGTATCAAGTTTAGAGAACAGTTTGCGTAACTTAGATTGATTAGTGATCTGGCGAACAAAAATCCCCTGATCAGATTTGAGAAGAGTCGTATTGAAACAATTTCGAAGAGTGATTGCTGTCTTTGGAAACGTTAAAGCCATTGATCCACTCCGTGAAACCCATGTATTACCCCATTGGTGACCAACAAGGCGACGCCATTTTAGAAATCGGCATTTTTCCTGTTCCGTCGGTTCCCACAGGATATGACTGAGATCATCCAAATGGCAATTTCCTGATTGATAGTGGCAATGGGAAACAGGGCCTGCTGAACTTTCCATATGGGCGGACGAATGTCTCTTATATACTTTGATAGGCACAAGAAAGCAATTGTAGACCTCCTGAATTCGCCAGTGACAGCACTGAAACGGTGCCTTTCCGTAGGTTGGAGTAATTGAATGGTCAGTAGAAAAGGCTTTCCCTCTTTTCTTTAACCTACCGGCCGAGCATCGTTTTTCTTTTATCATTTGGAGGCATTCTAAACGTGACACAGGGAGGTGCACCATTTTCTTCTTTAGAAGTCGTTCATCTCCAAAGAAATACATCAGCGTTTTTATTGTATGCTTGGTTTTTAAGCAATGCCATCCCGCCTAGATATATTGAAGTAAATTTTCCCTGTAGAATTCGTATATTCGCGGTTTTGGCAGCGTAGCATTGTCGACATGCGGATGACAATCAGTCGGATCGGGTATTTGCCATATCGTAGCTCCTGCTCGAGTTTGACAGATCATAGGATACTGTCCGTCAGAGCAGACAACAACTGGTGATATACATAGGAAAGTCAGAAGACAAATCAGGAGATGGCCTTTTGGAACAATCTGGTTGATTATCCAAAAGACTGAGGATAAGCCTGATATCCATAACGAACAGACAGCCTTTGGGGTTTCAATTTTAATACGGTTTCCAACTGACTCGCCACTTTCTGTCTTGTCTATATTTGCTACTAAGACATCCAAGTCCCTAGACTGGGCCCTGTGTGGACTATCTTGTTGCGTCACCGCATTTATAGAATTGACATTTCGATATCTCGAATTCCCCAAAGGCATTTCAACCGGCCTCTGACTGTAAGCAGTCACTGCACCTGCGGGCAGGTTGTTCATCTGGGATCTGTTGAAGGAGCGAGCGTTTGACCTGACGAGCGAACTCTCCGGCTCAGCAAAGCGAGTTTGCTTAAAGCGGAATTCCGAGGGCGCACGCTCCTGCGGATAATTTCTACCTTCTCTGTACCCTCTGCCTGCGCCCCCTGGATTGTACATTCGTCGTCCTGGTGTAGTAGAATTGCGCGCCTGGCCTGTAAATGGAACCCAATGTGGGCATTGTCGCCTAATATGACCACGCCTTCCGCACTCATAACAGATAGCTTGATTATCCGTAGTGTACCGCTGTTGAGGCATGGCATTCCAATTGTTCGGTGACTGCGCGACAGGATATGTAGCTTTAGGAAATGGATTCATCGAAGTTATGGCTTATACTAGTGAGTCCATTTTTTCCTGAATATGTCGAACCGCCACTGTGGTTTTCGAATCTTCATCATCATTTAATAGATTGCGCTGGGCCTGTAGCTTTCTGGCGTATGCAATAGCATCTTCAAGGGTGTCAGGATCCTTTTCCAGAACTGGTTTGCGCAAAGATGAGCATAGTCCAAATACAAAGGCCTCTCTGGCCAAAGTTTGTCGCGTATTGACGTCCGCTCGAGGATAGGCCCTCCTGACTAGACGCTGAATATCCGTGGCAAACGCGGCTACCGATTCATCCTTCCTCTGTTTGCGAGTATGCAGCTCAGTTGAGGCAAACCGTTCCGTTTCAGGAGGTTTCAGCAAGTCCTTCATAGTTTTGACTAGGGTAGAGTAGGAACGCTGAGCAGCTGCAGGAACTTTCCGATAAGCTTCAAGGGCATAAGACCGAAAATATGTCGGCAAGATATAGGCCTTCTGAACATCTGACCACATCAAGGCACGAGCAACCATGTCGTAGTGTTCAATGAAGTCACTGAAGGTCATTCCCGACTCATCAGAATTGCCATTAAATAATGGAATGGACAAGGCCATGTTTGCATTGGGCGGTAAACATCGAGGAGGATTTACCGCACTGGGCTCAGGCTGTCGCCTAGCGCCCCCAATGCGAGGTCGTAAGGCCATGGCCGGTGGATTAGCCGCTCCTGGACCATCCACTACCATGGGCACAGGTGAGTCCATGTCCAAGGCTGGCTCGCTCTTATCCGGTCTATGTCGTTTACTCATATATATATAATCCTTTATGGCTGTATGAGGACTACTTATTTGGGAGACCACTAAATCACTCGCAGCTACCAGTAATACTACAGGATGGTAGTAGTACTAATAACAATTATATCACTGAATATGGGGCACGAACACTACAGAGGGAGGGGGAGTTTGATAGGTGGATGGATATGTAATTTACTACGACAGGATTATCAGCAAAATAATAACGATAAAGACAGTAGAGAAAGTACAAATAAAACAAAAAAAATAATAAATAAATAATCTTCTAAATACTAAGTAAAGTCCTATGATCTACAAGAAGATGGATATGACTGATTAAAAATGACTACCGCTATCTCGACACTAACAATAAATCGCTATGTTTATTCGGGTTACTCAAGGAGGTTAAATTTATCTTTTGAAAGCCAATAAAACCAGTCTACGACTACTGTACGTTATGCATAAAAATATATGTAGCGTAATAACGAAATTTTAACTCGATACTTAAACAATTTAGGATAGACCGTGTCACCACGATACAATAACTTGAATGACTAGCAATATATTAGTGGAGAACTACTAACAGTATAACTACTTCGGCCGAATACTATCAAAACTACCAGTTAGAAACGAAATTGAACAATATAAACTAAACTATGAATACAGGAATTTTTTGAAAGTATGGTATGACACTGTCGAATCAATATTAAATCTGATAATCCCGTTGGCAACAAGAAGAATGCAAAATCAATGATATTAAATAAATGGCATGCACAAATGATAAACACACAAAAATAGTCAGAAAATGCAGAAATCAATAATTCCCAAGACCCAGTTCCCTCGATGCAGAGTATATATGTGATCTTTAAAATAAGGAAACTAGTCTTGTGCTCTAGCGATAATGAAACCCAATGGAACGCGACAAATAATCGCTGTAAGATATCGTTAGAGGTCAATCAAAAGCAGAAAAAGAAGATAGTTATTCAACAGGTTTATACAAAAATGATGTGTAAGTTACTAGTAACGAACGTATGCTGACGAATGTTCTTTTAGTTTCTCTGTACTTATATTTTTTGTAGACAAGTTTTTGGTATAATAGAAACGTATTTATAATTCCGGAATTATAAGATAAATCAAAATAACGTAGTGTGAAAGGATTCCGAGAATCGCTTATTCACTGTTCGCAAAAGAAAGCGAAAGAAATTGACACAAGTTTGCACTAATTTAACCTGTATGGTACTTAATGGCTATAAAATTGCAATATATAATCTGTCACGATCAATGTACACTAGTAGGGTAGAGTGCAGGCCTACACTTAATATTACCCTTGATTAAATAGTCATGTACAAAGAGAATACAGTAGCAACATGCAAAACGTAAAGTTATCACAAATTTTTGCTTAAATTGTTTAAATAATCGAAAGTACCTCAAGACAAATTAATGTATGCGATTATAAGTAAAACAAACAGTACAGTTAATTTAACATGCACAATGCGAAATAGATCAAAAAATTCAATTAAATTAACATGCACAGTGTTAAGCAGTTCAGACAGTTACAGTATGTTACTTAATCGTTAAATACGGCAGTTAATTTCCGTATAGAAAAGAAATAAGTTATTAGATTACAATCACCAAGATGTTCTCCTGATTACCAATTAGCTATAGATTATTAACTTTGTATTATAGTCTTTATATATATATTATATTATAGACTTTAGTCTGGATGTCAACCCACAGACAGGAATTTCGCGTCTGTCCAACTCAACAATAGCTCAATAGCTCAATAAACCGGCATATGCGCGCGCTGCCGAAAAAAACATAAATCTCTATCACAACTCAACCCTCTCTTTCTGACGGAAGGGTATACCCAGCAACGATTTTACTTTACCTTCAAATCGCTTGTGTCCAATGTCCAACGATTTACTTCAATTTTTTTGAACACGTGGCAGTAACTGAATACTTTAACTCAGTTACGTCGCCTGAGGACTTTCAATCACCTCGGCGCAAAACTCAAAAACCTCGCCTGAGGACTTTTAACCACCTCGGCGGAACTCAATAACCTCGCCTGAGGACTTTTAACCACCTCGGCGGAAAACTCACGAGTTACTCGGTGGGATTTTAGAGGTCGTCAGAAACCAAGAAAATACTAGAACAATCTTTGAATCAATGGGTAAATTGGAGAACACTTGGTGATAAGTCCTAAACCTAAAAATCCTAAGACACAATATCTTCGACCGAATATTACTGCCCCTACACGAGTGTCTAAATTCCTTCAATCAACTGGACGAGAATGTTAAATGAATTTGGTCTAATATATGGCAGCCAAAAGAAAGATAAGAATGGGCTGTACAAGTATGAGCCGGTAATATGTATCGGTTATATAATTATGACTGTCAGTGAAGAGAGAGACAAAATTCTAGCAATATCAGGTGCCCCACGTTGGGCGCCAGAAATGTAATTAGCCTTTTTCAGTAGCTCAAATAGCTTACTAACTAATTACTTAGGGTTCATTTACAAATCACTGACATTTAATTGAAGGCCTAAAGGAGAGATAGCTCTTCCTTTTCATAGAGGCTCAAGCTCAATATTTCACTGAATCAAGTATATAATTTACTTAAATGTAAATTAGACTATTAAAAATTTCCAATGTTGATTGAAGAACAAAAAGACACAGTACCATTTAATTTTATTCAACCCCTCAGAAAAATTATGGCTTTCAACAATAATCTGACACTAACTCAAACTAGAATATATTAGAATAATAAAGAATAAAATGACACCGTCTGAACTTATGTCTTTGGAGAGGGGCAGCATCCGTTGTCGAAGAATCGGTCAAAAGCCAAGTCGCCTTGTGTTGTCAAAAGAGGATGATGATGAGAGAGATCGTAGTGGTCTAGTCGTCGTCCCCCCAAATCGTTTGTGCACAACCTTATATTTGTCCGAGGCATCCAATTGTAATTTGCCGCGATAGCCTCCACACCTCGGACCCTCACAGATCAACTGTATGGTCGATACAGAGACAAAAGTTTTCTTGTGTAATCGCAGAATTGCTGAGACTGCTTCTCTTGAGAGAGAAAATTGAGCGGGCAGTGTTATTATTCCATTCGAGATAACAATATAGCTGAGAGAACTAAACGTGGGGCATTGATTATCTTGCACTCCCATAATTATTCAAACCATTTCGTTCTATTGACAGCATACCAGTATTGTCAAATTCGCAGAACTTTGCTCAAGTCTCTTACACCAATAGTGTTACTGCTCAATAGAACTGAGAATTGTACATGAGAAGTTGCACAATGGATTTTACTATCATATAATCTCAAAGCTATTCAAATCTTTCCGTTTCATTGATCTCATACCAGTATTGCCAAATTCGCAGAATTCTGGTTGATGTAATATGCTCAGATTGCGCTACCGCTCACTGATCTAACACGTGTTTATCAACATATTTGATTACCCGCATGCGCGACCAGAATTGAACTTTGAGAAAGTACACTTTGAAAGAAAGTTCACTCATGTAACTCAATGAAATTAATAATTCCAAATGAGATTCTTCATGTTTAATGTAATTCATGCAGCAACAGAATTTGAGAGATTACATAGGTACTAACTATTGCGACATAAGTGACACTCGAAATGAGCAATATCACAGTGGTTACATTGGCAAAGTTGAATGCAATTACGTATGAAACAGCGTTGACAAAAAGCATGCTTACATCTCTTGAAGATGCGCTTTTCATTTCCATCCTTTCGCTTACATACATCGCAACACATAGTTTCACCGTTACTGATGTCTATAGCAAGTTTTTTTGAAGATATGAATTTGCTAGCCTTTTCTAAATAATAGACGCATGTACAGAAGGAATATACTTCGAGAGTGAGCAGACATAGCTCGAAAACCAGTTGTGCTACAATCAAGTACCACTGCATTTTCAATTTTTCTTTATGGAAAGTTGAATGTGAATATCTGAAATCGCTTCAATCACTAGACTGCTACCATGATGGTTAAATGCATTAAGACGTTCAGCAATTTTTATCATATGTCTTTTAAAAAATTCTTCGGGGTGATCTACCACTTCCATTGAATAAGAAGCAAAATGGAAAGAGCGACTTTCCACCTCTTCCTTTCCAAAATGACTAAACTTAATTTTCGCAACTAATCGCGCCATGACAATGCTATCAGAGAATGTATTCATTAACTCTAGAAATAGAGTGCTAGCATCATCGACCACTGCCTCGATGTCGGTCTCATCTTTATGAAAATTTATCACATAATCTTAAACAGCTCCTTTTAAACTTTGCCTATGAAAATGTAATGTTCCGCAGTCGTTTGAGAAAGACATGATCACCCTTTATCTAACCCATCCATTGCATGAAAACAACAACTCTTCTCATAGTAACATTTATTGAATAATAGTAACAAGCATGCATTATAAATCAATGGTTTGAAAGAGATAAAATAGATACAGCTGGTAACTATCATACAGCGAGCAATGATAACCATACAGGACTTTGGCAGTGCTGAGGTAAGGAGGAAAGAAGCATTGGTTATGAACGTAGCTACTACAACGAACAGACAAAATAGGAACAGACAAATCCTTAAAACGTTTCGTGACTTCATGGTAGTGTTGATTCACTCTACTATCCCAAGGTGGGAGCAAAATATCATCAATGATTAGATTGGGAAATACTTTCCTCTCCTTATCAGGATTATTACAAAAGATGCGTATAACATTGAAAGCAGCTAACCATCGTTTAAAGTCAATAAGAAGAGCACTCTCACAAGAAAAGCCATAGTCTTGCAAATATTTCAGATTAAGTCCATGAATGTGTTTTCTCGCCCATTGATCAACATTGGGATTGCAGTTGGCATGTTGATGATAGACACTGACAATCTGATATGACCAATTGTTCATAGCAATAGCACTGAGCTCCTGTACAGGTTCACCCTCACAATCCATAAAAATGATGATAGAAGCCTAAAACGGAAATTTACACATCTAAGGAAACGTTCTATAACATATTACAAAATGAAGAATTACATCGATGCTTTTCACGACAAAATACACAAATGATATGATGGCAACGAAGAAGTAAAATGTATCTAATAAGACCACGTCTACGACACTCAAAGCACATAAGCGAATTGTCATAGGGTAGAGTTAGGAAAGGACTAGTAATTCTCCTTCTTTGATTTGCGTTTTGATGCAGCATTCTTCTCCGACTTGCGCTTCGTACCACTGCTGTTAAGGATTTGATCAATTATGTCGTCCACGTTGGGTGGTTTTGGAATATATAGGATGGATTCCATATGCATGGAGAGAGAGGCTATTTTATTATCCTTGTGTCGACCATAATATAGCCCATTCACTTTGAAAAGGATATCCCAAGTACCTTCTCCGAGCTCGTCGCATGTGATGGGTGTTGAATGATCTCCCTCCTTCTTATAGTAAGTGCACCAATGTGATACCGGTAGGCAAATTTGATTACCATCCCAAATCTTTCTATAGGGAGTATCCTTGTCATCTCTCGCCTTCCACTCTTGAGCAAGAGGAGTAGGAATGTCCATATTTAATGTCACGTACTCCTCAATAATATCAAGTTGGTGGCGAATGTACGGACTCACGGGGATCAGTATGTAGTCACCATACTGATTGTGCATTATCTTGACATCCGTGGAAGGGAGCATTCCCGTTTGGAGTACTACACCATGATCGTCATAACGCAAGACTTGTTTAAATTTACGCTGTAGCGGTGTAGGATTATGTACCTTGGTTGTTTCTTCCACTGGCCTCAGTTGTAGATGATCTGATCGTAGCGAACCTTGTAACGTTTGACCACCATTTTGTCCTACTAGTGCAGCAGATGGAGTAGATGCCTGAAAATGGAAAAGATTGTATTAAGTTTACGTTCAAGGGAGGGAGGAAAGTAGCGACTTACCATTTTAGTTGGATAATAGAATAGGGAACTAGAGAGAGAGAGAGAGAAAATGTGCGTCCGTCACTCGTGCAATTCGACGATGGAATGATTCTCACTGTGGAAGGCTCGCTATTTATATAGAAATGCTTGATTCTCATTGGATGATGATCCTCATTGGACAATAACATCAAGCTGATTCCAAATCTGAAATCCGTTTACCAATCCGAGCCTTCATTCGCCCGCTGGAGCTGTTTCTTGGGAAATTCTAACTCTGTCGTTTTTCGTCAATCTCCCAAAATCTTAAATGGCGTCTCACATCTAAACGAAGACAGATATGAACAAGCCGTTTCTTTCACTGAATTTGTCTCACTCTTAGCTTTCAAACGAGCTATTGCACGACAAAATCCGTCCACTAGAAGCCAAGATCGAAGCGAGCTCTCCCGAGGGGTGGGGAGGTCCGTGAAATTTGATGAAAAATGTTTTGGTGACGGTCCCAGGTCGAAATTCAACACTTTGGAAAATTTTCAAAATTTTACCCATACAAAGCCACTCTGACACTTAGGATTTTTTCAGGTGAGCGAGCTCCGACCTAAAATCTTGTAACAGCTCTAACTTTTGAACGGCTGGTCAGATTGACTCCCGGCAAAAAATGGCGTCGAGCAGTTTTTTCTCCTCTTTCAAACGAGTAGCTGTAAGACAAAATCCGTTCACTAGAACCAAAGTTAGAAGATTGCTGTCGGGGGGGGGGGTCAGTGAAATTTGATGAAAAATGTTTTGGTGACGGTCCCAGGTCGAAATTCCACACTTTGGAAAATTTTCAAAATTTTACCCATACAAAAGCCACTCTGACACTTAGGATTTTTTCAGGTGAGCTACGACAGTCCACCCTCCCAACCTGGCCGGCACACCACGCCAACCTAGACACCACATCACCGCGCGCTATACGACGGTCGGCCAGAAGGGGGGGACGTCAGCGAACCTGACGGACGCACGTGGCCGGCACACCACGACACTCTGCCGTTCCAGAGGGGGGGGGAGACGTCAGACTCAAAGCACCACGGCGGCCGACCACGACACTCTGCCGTTCCAGAGGGGGGGACGTCAGCGATGGCGGCCATCTTGCGCTATCCAGAAGTGGAGTTTTACTTACTACTTTCATGTTTTATATCACAATACTTTGGGCTGGTGGGGGATGCATCCCGGCATCCCCCCCCCTTCTGACCAGTACTGCACACGTAAAACGCTGCTTGATAGTGATCTATTTCCTATCAGAACAACTAAATGTCGGAACTTACACTCCTTCATTTAAAGCGGCCGTCTTGAAAATATTAATAGATGAAAAGTATTAATTTAATAATTGCAGGAATACAGAACTGAATCCTAGTCCTGATCTTATTAGTGATATTCATGTGGAAAGATCTCTATCATCAGACTGCTGGAGCAGGATATTAAATGTGAAAATCCGCAAAATCTGAACCATCCAGAAAAGTGCATGAAAATATGAAATTCTTTCAAAATTATGTCTGAAAGCAACTAAATGAAATTAAATAATTTTGGGTCCCAAAGTCCTGGGAGACTTCAAGCCATGTGCTGCTGACTTCGCAACTCTCCCCAACTCCCAGTCAAAATATTGCGTAACACATACTCGTATAAAATTAGTTCAAGCCCTTCACAATTGATCTAACAATTGACTACAGGTTTTAATTTTCGAACTAAAATGGATCCAATTGTTTTCAGTTTTGATAATATTTTTTACAGAGGTCAATATTTTGATGAAGAACATTTTTTTAAACGTGGAGTTATTCATATCGATATGTGATTGATATAGATGTGAATCATTGCTTAATCGTAATGTTTTTAACAAGTAGGTACACAGAACTGATTTTTAACACATAATTTCCATGCTTGCAAATATCATTTCCTCTTCGTTTTTTCCTTCTTCATTTCTATGAAGAAAAATGTGATTTTTTTCAAAACTTGGATTGGCAGTATAAAGCGGCCTCGTTCACATCAGAACAAAGAAATTGAAACCAAAAACCAAGCACCAAACATGTCAAGCAACAAATTTGATCTAAAAACATTAGCTATGGCAAAAACGAGCCAAACTAAATATAACACAAAGATTAATATCTTGATTTGAAATCTAAAGCCTGCAGTCAATACCTGAGTCGAAAAGCAAAGCCTTAGACATTAATCACCATATCTTTTGCATCTAGCTTTTGAAATGATTGATTGATCTTTATGAAATGAAATTAGCTCTTGAGAATAAATCGAAATATAAACACACTTTCGAATAATTCATTTACTATTTCCAATACTCATTAAAAGTAAATTCTCAGAAAAATACATTGATTTAGCACATTGGATTTGCTGATACGCACCCGCATTGACAACTCTATCACCAGTGCTTAAAAAAAATTTGTTACTTCTATATGAAAGAAAGACATGTCTGATCTTTAATCATGCTATTAAAAAAAGATTGTTGAAATTAGTCGATCTGAGATGAATACATGTACGAATTGCGAACAGCTTATGTTAAAATACTGTTAATGTTGTAACAGAGAAATATGACTATAACACACTATCTATCGCAAAATGTTATGACTGAACTGGAATAATGACAACAATAATAATCTACCTAAAGTTGGGAGGTAGAATAATTAAATATTGAGTTGCATCCTCAGTTGAAAATAATTGAAACAGATCTGAATAGCTGGTATTTCATCCAAAATCAGGAATCATCAGCAAGCCTAGTTCACATCTCTCAAGATCGACACAACTCCCTATTTAAGGTTGCAGCCATGCCTGGGTAAATTTGGGATTTGCAATTAGCAAGTTAGTGAAATTTCGATTCATTAAATATCACTTTAAACACACTGCTGGCAAATCGCCTAAGTAAGTGCGCCTGCAATAATTAATAATAACTTCTTTTTGCATACACAATGTAAATATCAAATAGTCCTATTTGATTTTTAATATTGAAAACAATGTTTTCTTATTCCATTTACATTGTGTTTGCAAAAAGCAGTTTTTATATTAAATTTTTATTTTTTTAAATATTAAATTTTATATTATCATATTAATTATTGCAGGTGCAGTAACTTAGGCAATTTGCCAGCATCAGTGTGTTTAAAGTGATATTTTATGAATGCCCGTCGAAATTTCACTAACTTGCTATTTGGAAATCTTAGAATCTTTAGAATCTTTAGAATTAACAGTGGAGTCAACCTGATAGAATACATATCAAAGGTTTTGAAAGTGAAATTAAATAACGATTTTCTAAATGATAGTTAAAAGACCAAAAATAATTGGATTATAATTCTTTCAGATAGTAGTGTATAAATTGTTAGAACACCGGGGACTTGATAACTTACTTCATGGCTTAAAACACCGATTCGAGGATTTCACCAAACATGGATTTCTCAGAAGACGCAGCAGACTCGTTGAAAGAACCCGATCAACCCTAACTGAAATTAAAAAACATAATCAAAATTGTTTACTTAAAAACTTTGCGTATAGCATTGGATGATATTTGCACAACTGTTTGAAGTAACTGCTAGACCCCTAGATAACTTACGATGATATGCTTGGGCCAGTGAGAAAGCTATGAAACAAGCGGAATCAAAAGATATACCCGGAATCTAAAATAAGAGAAATTCTGTTATAATTTCGATGTAACTAACTGCTGCATCATTTAAGTGATTACAGCGTATCTTCAAGACTTATAGCATAAATGTATGCGTAGGTCTTCGCTTAGAAAGTTCTACGATTTTTCAATTAATATCCTGACTAATTAAATCTAAATAAAATATTCAAATTTGCAGTAATTTTTGTGCTGTGATAGCATACATGGCATAGCACTTGAACGTATTGTTGAACTGTCTACTTTACACATACGACAATAGAACGAGGAATAGATAAGACTGTCTACATAAATCTTATAATACAGTAGTTCTAGTTCCTACCTCAAAAAATCTAAATAATTGCATAATTCAATAAAACAGTGCGCGAATTAATTGCTGTAACAATGAGGACTTGATGATTTGACTGATGGACTATACAAATAATAAATTCGTTTCAATTGAACTTACTCCATTGGTGTGATGGTTGAGACAAACCGGATAAGATGATTAATTCAACAAACGACGGATTTTCATAAAAATAGGAGACACTGAGACACGACCAAAGGATGTGATTAACAATGACTGTTGCACATGCCAAAAGCATCTGAAATTATACTGAACATGCAAATGTTGCAATATCATTGGACAAAGTCAGATTACGGAGTCAAAACTGTCGCTACGCGTTTGCTTCTTTTGGATAGCTTCTATGGCACTCATATTTCCCACTTCCAGTGCAATTGGATCCAATAGAGTTCGATTGAACGTTAAGGTGTGCTATGGCACTCCCATTGCGTGTCATAGAATACCATAGAGTGCCATTGAATTTGGTTAATCGGGAAATACGTGAACAATGGAATTGAACTTGAACAGTGTAACTTGCAAAGGAGCAGTGTCTGTGTTAATCTTCGCATCACATTGAAGTCGATGAATTGAACATGCAGTTTGATTTCACAGACAAGCACAATAGCAGCACCTAAGGGCGGCGGAACGAATTTTTGATTGGGGCGGTCCAATGTGCATGTACAAGTCCAGTAGAATGTTGTATTCTGCTGTAGACCTACTGCATGCATTATTGTGCGATTGAATGAATTACTTGTACGTTAGTTTATCTTTCAATTATCGCTGTGCTTTCGTTATCGACTAAGCAGCTGTTTGCTACCTACTGTATGTTATCTTCAAAAGTCTACCTTTATAGGGTTCTTTTATTTTCTGATGAATTTTTCCAGATGACTCTTTATTTCCGTGTTGTATGATATAATTTCATACTTGGTGGGGTACTACTCTCTCACTAAAATTTTATCTTGATAGATGAAGATAAAACCATACAGGCCCTACAATGAATATGAATATAATTACTTTTGACGTGGAATATGTCGATTACTAGTCGATAAAATCATTGTGTACTGCCATGTATTGCTATTAAGTTTTGGCTTGGCACGTTTTGCAAGTGTTAAATGCTAAGTCACAGGGTCATTTACACATAGTAATCGTTCTGTCAATAGTTGTTAAAGAATATAATACACAGACAAGTAAACAGTTAGTTTTAATAGACACAATATGCAAGTCTGGCCTACCAAATTTTTGGCTGGGATCACCGATAGAATTCATCCTAATTATCAGAATATCATTTAATTGATCATTTATCTATATTTATTTTTCTTAGATGCTTCGATATCAGAAAACAAGAAAATATGATTAAAAGGTGTCGGTCAGTGATCCCTTCGTTTTAAATTGCTTGAATAATTAAAAACAAGTCATATTCGTCTGAATTTATTGACACCAATTGAGGTGAGATTCAATTGAGAGAGAGAAGTCAAGTATTCAGTTTCCAAATTGAGACAAACGCCAAGGGTTGCGAGAAACAAAGTTATGAATTAGTTTTTCCATGTCAATTTTCTCCAAAGTATCTCGCTGAACGTGCAACAACACAACACTGTTTAGACGTTTTGAGTCATTGTTGAGCGTAGCCATGTCTTGAGTCGACGAAGAGCACTAAATGAGCGTTCACACTCGACGGATGATGCCGGCCGTACGAGAAGATTTAGGAGGAGAGTCTCAAAATTCGGGAACAGTTGACGCGTAGTTGTATGCATTTCTTGAAATTTCGATGTTACACTTTCCAAATCAAAATTTTTATTTATTGTTTTTGATAGCACCTTCATCTCCGATCGCAACTCAAAAATATTAATCCCCGGAATTCTCATAATCTCTCTCGTCACCTCACTGTCTTCATCGAACAGGTCATCATTCTGCCAGCAAAGAAGTCTGAAGAAGGATGACAAGCCTGGAGATCCTTCATCGAATCTTTTTCTTAGCTGCTGCATTGCTGTATCAAACGCTTCGTAATACTTTAACCGGTAGTGTTGGTGGACTGATAAGGCATTGAAGTCACTTGCTGCACCGGAAATTTTCCTCGGAGTTCTGTGTGGACGAGGAAGGGTAAGGGGTTTCAGACAAAGCTCTTCTATTCTTTTTTCATATTCTTTTAGCTCATTGCCAATCATCTCACGTCTCAATTCCAATTTTTCAATGGTTGCTGTCACCGCTGAAAAAATTCCGTCTAACTTTGCTCCGCGTGTACTAGAAACCTAAACCAGCTGTTCTAATATTTGAAAAATTGACTTAGAGATATCAATGGATACGTACGTGTCACCCTTCTGTAGCTGTCTTAGAATTCCGGATGCTTTTGATCTCTGTTCGGTTGAAGCACTATATGACGTAGAGAATTCGTTCATACTTTTGAGGATAACCTCGTAATTATTCACTATTTCCATCATTACTTTGTATCGAAAAGTCCAGCGAGTAGGGCACAAAGGACGCAAAGTGCTCGACGGTAGATTTTCTGATGAGGATACATTATGTAAAATATTTCTAAACTTTATTGTTCCGGAGAATAACACACCTATATCATTTACAAGAGATACTGCATCGCGTATTACCGGCAGTTCAGCAACAGATGCGGCAACTAGGTTGACGCAGTGAGCAGCGCAGTGTGTATAATGTGCAAGGGGCTGTCGTTGATAAATCAAAGCTTGTGCTCCAGTATGAGCTCCCTTCATGTTGCTTGCCCCATCATACGCTTGGCCTCGTAGATTTTGAAGAGACAGATTGCATCGCTGAAAAGTGTCCATCAGTATGTTGCAGATAGCTTTTCCTGTAGTTTCCTCCGTTTCGTATAGTCCTATGAACTCCTCTGAAGGAACCAAATTTTCGTCCACATACCGAATTGTGATGCACTGTTGGTCCTTTCCGCTGACATCTTGCGTACCGTCGCACATAACCGAGAAGATTTCTGATTCTTTGATTTTCTCTAATATCGTTCTGAGAACCTCATGTCCCATATCATGTAAAATTTCATTTTGGATGTCATGACATTTGTCATTGGATTCCCATTTCTCCAACCATCTCCTTAAATCTGTGTTGTCCTCCGCCCTCAGTTTCAGCAGTTGAATTAAGTTGCCGTCCTTATCATCAGCTCCACGTAGAGGAATGCCTTGACGAGCAAGATATTGAATGGAAGAGAAGATTGCGCGTAAAGCATTGCGTCTGGAAGTCTGGTCTTCTTTCGATTGCATCTCCAGTGTTTCTATAATTTTGCATGCTGAACCCCGCTCTTTGAATCCAATACAAGCAGTCCTGTGCAGATCACTTTTCTGGTGACTTAAGAAACGCTGAAGTGCTTTTTTCCAGTTATATATAACCTTTCGTCGTGAAAGCATCTTCTGATTTCCCGCTATGGTGACCAAGTCTGTGTACGTAGTGCTGACAATAAAAACAAACGACTTTTGATCCGTCCCAGTGTAACCATGGATAAAGCTCAAACCATGATTTTTGAAAACTCAAAGTTTTATTTCTGTTTGCGATAAATTGTGTTGGGATAAATGAAACCTCGGGATGATGTGGTTTGTCTTGAATAGCGGATGTTGTCAGTTCAATTGATTTTAACTTCTTTTGAATTTTTGATTCAGGTTGAGAGGGAAGAGGAGAGGGAGACTCTGATTGAGATACTGTAGATGCCGGAGGTTGAGAAGGAAGAGGAGACGGAGACTCTGATTGAGATGCTGTGGATACTCCACGGTGAGAGGGAACAGGAGACGGAGACTCTGATACTGTCGATACCGCACGAGGAGTTGGATCCGAGGGAATTTGAGATTCCGTCGATGTTGTAGACACCATCCATCCTTTCTTGCATTTGCTCCCTTGCTGGAACCAATCCAAAAGAGACTTCCTTTTGCTCCTGTAAAAAAAGAAGCGGCTACATACAGAAGATAAAGAAAGAGTTAATTACATGTGGTCTATCTACCAGTGGTTCATAAACTGTAAATGTGATATCCCGATGGCAGGAAATATAACACAGTTTTCATGACGTAAATCATGTTTATTGTTAATTGACATTTCAAGTTTTAGCATACATCGGCACAAACACCGGTTTTTTATATGTTTGATGAAACTAAATGTCTTGAAGGTTTAGTGATAACTTAAAAAGTTGAGTAGCAGAAGTATCGCACCAAGTGTTGGACGGCATATGTAAGTGAAAGAACTGCATGTAGCAGTTTGAGAACCACTGGATACCCATAAACAGTCAACAAAAATTCACGTCTGCTAGGATTTGTTTATTAGTAAAAAAACTCATTACTATTGGTTATTAGTAAATTCATATTTTCCTCGGAATAGGAATAGTTACTTATGCATTTAGATAAAATTTCTGATTAATCAAGAAAATGGAATCAGAAGGAATACTCTGGTCTCGTGTATTTCACAATTTATAATCAAAGCATTTTAAACGGATGGCGTGAAATAGTATTACTATTTCCTAGGTATATAGTCATGATCAAACCTTTCTCTAGTTCTCATGATTTTCTGTCGATAAAACTACAGGATAGGAATTCAGCAAGAGGAAGTCACTTAAAAAATAATCAACTCACATGTTAGCAAATGCCTACAGATTAGTGACGTTGAAGAATTCGATTTCAAGTGGCAAGTCGTCAGTGTCCTTGTTGGGTAAATACGGGGAATGCTTAAATGTTAATAAAAGCATGGTTAGATGAACATAATATTATTGGCATGGAATCATATTATGATTGAGTTTTCGGGTCAGAAATAAATATCGTAGTCCCGGTTTCCTTAAGCATGTCAGTGATAACAAACTTAATAATCTAACTAAACCATTCCATGAGTCTACGGATTGATAAAACACTGAACATTTATCAAAAAAATTATTAATTCTTTTCACTATTTGATTTCTGTGACTGTTGAAGATTCGATTGCAAAAATTGCTGTATATTGTATTTGTGACTTAATTCTAATGGATATATTATATCTTGATTTTCAATCGTATTTGTAGATACGGCTTTTTGTTTTGTCATTTCTTTCTCTTTTCAATTTTTTTGAAAGTGTATAGTTAACTGCGTTTATAAGTAATAACATAAGTGTATTTATGTAATATGATAAAGACAGTAAGTGTAAATATATAAGTGTATAGTGAAGTTCATAGCAGATACTTCTATGACTTGAATATAGAAATTCAAATAAAATTATAGTTGATTTTGAATGTCCAATAACAATTCTCTAACAAGTAGTCCGGCAGCCAGAACGAGTTTCTGCAGGGAACGAGGCCGAAAATGAGACTTTCACAGAGTGATGTACACCCTATGCCTACTGCGAATCGGCACGTCTGCCGAGTTCTAGTGAGTTCCTCTTCTTGTCAAACATGATCAAAGAAAAACACATGTAAATACAATGGGACGCAGATTACAGTTTTTGGCTAAAATGAAATTTTCCATGTTTTCTCTGATTAAACGAAAAGTAGTTAACCCAGAGTTATAATTTTTGGCATGGAATGTTTTCAGGTCATTTCCTTTCATTTTCATACACCCCTGTCTATATAGCTAAACCCATTTAGATTTGGCGAGCCTCTTAATGTCGGCAAACACAAACATTTTGAGCTACTTTATCCACATTCAACCACATTCTCACATGCATTGCCGATTAGATGCATGATAAAAGCACATGCACATTATAAGAAATGACCTGAAGACATTCCATGCCAAGAAATATAACTCTGGGTTAAGTACTTTTCGTTTAATCAGAGAAAACATGGAAAATTTCATTTTAGCCAAAAACTGCAATCTGCGTCCCATTGGATTTGCATGTGTTTTTCTTTGATCTTGTCTGACAAGAAGAGGAACTCACTAGAACTCGGCAGACGTGCCGATTTGTAGTAGGCATAGGGTGCGCATCATTCTGTGAAAGTCTCATTTTCGGCCTCGTTCCCTGCAGAAACTCGTTCTGGCTGCCGGACTAAAGTATCATTCCTTGAATTGCTAACCATTTTGCTAATGTAGTCTGAATGCACATCTTAATATGGTCTCCATATGTACACTCTCAAAAGTTTCATCCTCCTATAGAAAAGAAGATTATGAATTCTGCTAAAGTTCTTGATCTTTGCATTGAATCTTCAGTTTAGGTAAGTAAGCACTTTACATTATTCGTAACCGAATTAATATCGTTTTCCCTTTGTAATATACAGAAATTAAGTGCAATAATTCCTCGTGATATCGCATTTTTCGCTCATTTTATGAAATCTGATTCAACTCTTCTTTATTCTATGGATATATACGTGGAATATATATCGTTATATCGAACGGTGTTTTTGTTGAGGAAACTTAATGAAATATTTTTTGCTGTACGTGTGTTAGCCGCTTATCTATAGAATGACTGATGTCTTGAGCTTGTTAAGCGTTAAATTTTCTCTATCGAGATATCTCTTTCGAACAAACTGCTTTGCTTCAAGCTGTGCATGTTTTGATAAAGTACCATGAAATATATGATGACGCATTAAACGCTACATTTAGTAGATAATATTCTATGAAATAGTATTTAATCGTATTAGTCGCTTTATTTGCAAAGTAAATGACAACGTATTCTGTATTTTGCGTTATATTTTCTACAGATAAATCCTAGAATTTATCTCATCTGAAATTTAAAATCTATATGTAACACTCTATATTAAACGCAGAATTATGGTCTGAATTATCTGCTTAGCAGATGAAGTACAATGAAGTCAATGCTGATACATCAAACGAGGGCAGTTATCAGAAAATTGTAAAACTAGGCTTCAGATTAATGTTAAAAGTTTAAGGTCATTATCAAGTGAAGAGCATCTATGTCTCTAGAATATGAAGATTAATTATGTGTGAGGTTTTTGTTTAATTTGACCTAAGCTAGCTACTTCCAAGATGAGACGAACAACCATCTCACGATCGGAGCTGCTGGCGAATCAACTGCAACTTTAAACTTCCGCCTCCACTCTCAGGCCGGTCCGTCACAGATAGTATGTCTGATCAGGGTGCCTGCTAGTTTCGTAGACCGTCAAAGTTGTTGCATTCGACACTACCCCCAGACAGGTCATCCGAACAAAGTAGGGGAGGAAAACTAAGATTGATATTTAAACATACTGTAAGTGGTGGCCAGCCGCTAATTATGGGGTCATCCTATATTTCATAGCCGAGTCAGTGGTACACTAAGCCTTTGAGTTATTCTTCCTTCGGCGGCTTCGCTAGCGGAGCTCTTCCACGTTCCCGCTGAAGACAACCACCCAGGAGTGAATCCCGGGGCCGAGGGTTGTCACACCGAAGTAAGTCAAATCTGCAGCCAGATCGGCGGAATCGGCGGAATTATTTCGAATGAATCACCAAGTTGTTACCCAACTAAGTCTGAGACTAAAGAAGATCAGGAAACTCGGATTTTTTAGCCTATATATACAACATTCGAAGCTAACAGTAATTAATTGTACAGACACACCCAAACTTTCATTTGAAGTTCAAATTATTGGGGGGGTCCTGATATTGATTGGACCCCCCTTAAAAAATATTGGGGGGGGGTCCCGACCCCTCGGACCCCCCTGTTCCGCCGCCCATAGCAGCACCCATATTCCTCATACTTCATTAATAATTGCAGCTCTACATTAATATGAGCGTTTGTTTCTTCCTTACATGCCTTCAGTCGAGGACTTCTATAATACGATCGAGTGACGTTATAACAACATCAATCTTGCCTTACACGTAGGATCATTGCTTTATAGAGTGACTCACGCATAGTGTGCGCGTGTCCTCGCCGTCTTTGGCGCGCGTTGACTTACTTTGCGTTTCTTTTAACAATGCGTGACCTTACTGTCTGGCCATACTGCTGCGCTCGTTTCGATATGCGCTCCTCAGTCGGGACTGTGAATTGTAAAGCTTTCACTGGATGTGCCAACGACTTTTCATGCTGATTCTTTACATTGGTAAACTATGATTTCGTGAAGCTTCTTCGAATTAAACGAAATATGATAGAAGTGTGAATCGAATACCTGTGTGACTCAATTTCTGCCGATTCTCTCAAGAGCGGAGGCCATGTAAAAGAAGGTAAGACGATCACTCATGCTACAAACCAAGTTATTATTCCATGAAGTGTGAGTTAAATTGTATTTTAGCTGTAAGCGTACACCTTCATGGTCTCCTTTTTGAAATAATGTGCTTGAGATTGAAAAAAATTTAACATTTTTTCTAGACCTACCGGTGCTAAAGTTTTTGATTTAAAAACAATGAATATTTTTCTGAAATTCAGTAGGAAAGTTCAAGCGTCGCATCATTATCAGCGTGATCATTTTTATACTGTGCTTCAATTGAGGGTTCCATTTCTTTTTCTCACTCTGATCCGGGTTTCATTCGGGAATAAATATTGGAGAATGTGACACGGCTGTTTTACACTGGGTAGGAATTCAAAAACAGCTTATGTTTTACTCCTTGTTCTTCCGGTAGATGTAGTGCGTACTAGGTTTACAGCAATAAGGTTTCAGGTAGTATCAGGCAAGGAAACTAAGTAGGCCTATTGATAAAGGGTAACATTATAAATTGGAAATTAGTAAGATTTTTCAAATTTTTAAGTGTCATGCTAAAATCATGAGTTAATGAAATTGAAAAACATGATATTATAATATACTATAAAATGAACCAGCACATGAGGTCTTGAAATGAAACCTTATTTTCTCAACCACTGAAACGAATTTTAATGCGCACATTCTGCGGTCATGACTCAAAATAATTCAGAAAGCAGCGCCACTGCACTCGGTTTATACAGCATGTTTGAGACGAGTAGTAGGTGGATACTTGCTTTTTTTAGATGGGGCTGCATGAATCCAAATGGTCTCATCCCCTGATTAGGAAATCGGGCTCAAGCTGGCTATACATTGGACGGCTGACCAAATGGACCTCATTTGTGATTTAGCTGGTCATAAAAGTAAATCGTTTAATTTTCATAACGACTGATATGTCAGAGCTTCCGAATGTTTTGTAATCCTGGATATTTTGTGGCAAATGATATTGATCGGCAGTCGCGGGTATAATACTGAGTCTATTGTGAAGTACTTATGATGCATTCTTAATATTTTTTGAATTGTGTTTGCATGCAATACATTATTATAATTATGTCTGCTTCTATTTGTTGAATATCTATTTTATATTTCCAATCTTATTGTCAAAGTGAATGTATTTTGAACCAGTCCTCAGTATGTGGAAGGGCCATGTAAGTCATCATGTAATTTGTGTCACAATATATGGGTTCTCTGTTATAACAATCATGTACTACCGGTATCTATTTAGTTTGGGGGAGGAGTGTACAGTCACAGCCACCGGTTGACTGGATTATCATCACCTCGCTAGAATTCAATAATAATCAATAACTTGATACAGTAATGTGTAATACAATAACTGGAATTCAGTAATATTTTGCTGAAAACATTTTAAACATATTCATCACTCAAAAATTTTAAATTGATAAGATTTCAATACCGCGTTGAACCAGCCCTTGCTCCCAAGACTATGAATTCACTGTCATATATGTTCAATCAGTATTTAACAGAATTCTGTGGTGACTATTTGGCACCACACATTTTAATTGTCTATTTAATTGCTTTTACTTTGATTACAACCAATTAAGTCTTCTATGAAATCCTCGCACGACGACTTACAGTCGTTAGCAGTTCAGAACTAATTTATAACGAAGTTATCTAAGGATCACTTATCAAAAGTAGCGGGCACTATAACAGATCTTGGGTCTTCATATGCGTCTCTAAATTAGTTTAGACAACTAAGAATTATCTCAGTCATAGTGAATTTATTGGTCATTCTTATTTGCGAATGATTGTAGAATTTAAATTTAAAAATTAAATACCATGACAGCCTCCAAAAATTGATATTGATAGAGAGCATGCAACTTCGCATAACAGGGATGAAAATCTTTAGCGGATGCGCGTTTCCGCCAGTGTCCCTTGAAAGGCTATAATGAATTTTTTTAATTTTCTATTTAGGGCCCACGGAATTCTAGAGGATTCCGCGTTAGGGCCCTTCAAAAGTTGATTTCTTGTCAGAGCCCCTAACTGCCCATTCTCATCCCCGCATATGGGTAGTGTACGTTTATGTAGGCCGACCAATTAATTGCAGTAATTTTATTCAAAAAATCAAATGGATTGTCAGCTTAATTTCGTCAATTGAGAAATTAATTAATTGTACCTAATGGTAGCAATTATTTGAAATTAATTTTTCATGGCCCCTGTTTATCAGTGATGTTTGCGCTCGGTGAAGGTTTCTTTCTTGAAGACCATTATTTATCAGGGTGCAGTCAGAAGTCAGGTAACATCTAAATCTGCTTGTCGTCGGTAAAAGGATAAAGGAGCTTAGCGGACGATAACTGATTTATTGTCTTGTATATCTTTCATATCACCTGTTTTTCAAGTGAAATCAAATATATGTAAGCCGTCAAGTTTGGCGTTTCGTCCAAGTAAATGCAGATGAAAACGTCTTTGTCGAAATTTGCTGAGCTTGCAGCTGCTGTCCACAGTTGCCCTCTATCCAGTGCTGGTACGGAGCGAGTATTCAGCTTATACGCACCGACACACGCAAAACTGAGAATCCGTCTTTCACACCCCGTGTTGTGAAGATTGTAACAGTTCAGTTAGCTCTATAGATGATGCCATTGACTTGATTGTGAACGAGTGAAGGATTGTTGTAATGATTGGGACCGTCTTGTTGGCATCTTGTTCAAAAGTCTACTCATTGCTTTTATATTTATGTAGGCCCATATTAAGTAAGAAGATGATGCAAATTTGTATAGAGATGTAATTAAGGAGTTGTTATGTTTAGACTTTCTGCACTAGTAGATTTATTTTTTTAATTGTTTTCTGATTTTCGTTAAATACACACGTATGTTTTACAGTTTTCAACAGATATCCTGATATTATTTACATGTAGGCCCCGTTCTTCTTTTTACATTTGTGCCTTCCTTCTGTACCAGATGAGAATATCTGTCAATTTCAGACTGATCAAACCAAAATATATTTGCGTAGCGAGTACATGTGCATGTATTCCAAATTCATGGCATTATCAAAACTTGACATGAATAGACTAACGTATGTCATTGACCTTGAACAGCCCGGTTAATATCAAATGATATTAACTGAGCAATGCTAACTAATTCAAATATGCCATATCAAAAGTTCGGTTGATAATTTCGTTATATATAGAACTATCTAAATCTGTATATAATTGCACTTAATATTAAATGGCAGATCTATAGATAAAAGTGAAAAACTTAAGTGTATGTATTTTTTTCATTGGAATTTTTGATTTAATTGTGTAATAGTCGTTCTGTAAATGTAAAGCTATTATGTTGATCAGTATACTTAATCCCTTCTTTGTAGATGGAATTGTTTTCCCATTAGACGTATTCTCTCAATTCCATGGGATGTTTCGGGCTTTTCTGCAGCTCATTTAAAGTGGTCTCGTTGTTCGTGGTAAGTTGCAATTATTATGATCATTTAACAGGCATTTTCGTGTGGATTGACGTTGAAGGTGGTCGTTTTCCCGGATACACATGTTTTTCCAATTCCATTGAAAGTTATAATTGGTGCTTCTGAGTTTGGCAGCTCATTCTCTACTTGTATATTAAAGTATGTATTTTAAAAGAGGAATCATTTTCAAAATTTGTGGCTGTTTGAGAATGGGACTAGGTAATTCTCTTTTCTCTGCAGCTCAGAAATTCTAAGTCGTTACATGACTATCATCATTCATTGTACGATGTAGATGATATAAAAGGAGTTTATCGAATATTGATAGATATAAAGCACGTGATTATGTAATGAACTAGAAAGAAGAATGGAAATAAATGATCACTTTAAGTAATCGAAAATTGCCGATGCTGTTGAAAATACATTCCCAAACTTTCGTCTGTCTCAGACCGCGTCAGGGGACGACGAAAATTTGAGAATATGTTTTCAACACAAACAGCATCGGTTATTTCCGATTTTTTAAAACTGTAGGCTGTTTATGAGGAACAATTAAATGATATTCTATTCAGCTACAATTTCGTCATCTTAAATCAATAAAGAATCTGTCTAATGATCCGCGCGTGTCCCGAAATTTGAAAGAGACAAGTGTGAATTTTTGGAAAATCTGGTATACTAGTTGCTATCATGTATTCATAAAAGGTGACTTAATCAGTAAAAGTCAACCATCAAATGTCAAGTTTGAGGAAGCCCCTCCCCCTCCTATTTGACGTCAATTTCAAACAGCCTTACAATGGTTTTAAAATTACATAATTTTTGTTTCGTTGCAGGTGGTTAATGCTCGTGGTGATATCCACATGTGATGCTTTACTTCCATTGTCCTCGATAACTTTCGGTACTCGTTGCTGATCACTGTGTCAATGTGTGCAATTGGATTGATTATCTGTGGTTGATCTTTCAATATTTCGTGCGAATTTTATGGGATGAATACTGCGAAATAATCTTTGTTTTTGGAATCCATTGAGTTTATGCATGTCATACTTGTGTGTCAGAATCTTCGACATCAAACGTGGTTATCGTTTTATTACTATACATATATGGCCCCTTGAAGTGTCATTGGCTCGAAGCGCGGTCGATTGACTTGCCTTATTAACTTGATATTATCGTCTTTTTGTCAGTAGAAGTGCAACAACGTGTTTCTTTTCACAATGACTTAATGCAACACACTTCTGTTTATGATGCCAAATTATACCGATGACTTACTGATAATCATTACATCTATCTTGTATATGCATTTTTCAAGTCTTGCAATGTCCTAACGTTATGTCACCATGATTATCGTGAATGCTTCGTGAATTTGTCGTCTATGAATGTATTGCATTTCATATACATGTATATTAGACCCAGTATAACATGGATTATACAGTGAGATTATATCAACTTCATAACACACGCATGTGTCTTAGAGTATCTATCATTTCCGTGTGTAATTCCAGTTCATAGAATCCTAGAGGCCAGCTAACAGGTCTCTTAAAGGCGAATTAGATGTAATTTTTCTGTTGGATACTGAATTTAATTCTGTTTTTAATTAAGTTACAAATTTTGTTAGAGTAAATCCCAGAACTTTGAATTGGCTGCTGCGGCTGTGCCTGGGATAAAAGTATGTAAAACAATTCAATTTTAATTTTTTGAATTGACTCTTTTGAAGGTTTGTTCTGTTTTTCTTTTATGCAACTTAATGTAGCTTTTATTATCCAACTTCAGAAGAATCTCAATGTTTGTAAAGAGAAAGACTAGCGAACAAGTTCGTTATATGATGTGAACTTTTTTGTGGTTATGTTTTTTAGCCTCCATGTTTATACTGATTAATTGTCTTTTTGTTATAGATAAAATCTATTCATGCCATAAGGAGCTATGTATTATTTCCTTAGTATGTGAATTTCAGGTAGTTCTAGCATGCAAATCAGATATGATTTACCAAGCAATTGATGAAAACGTAATGGCGCGTCAGGTTGGTGAAATTAATTTTTTGAACCGCATGATCGATCCAGAAATGATTTGAATAGAAATATATGTGAAGAACCCATTTGTGATTACGAGCACCCCAGTCGGCAAGTGCAATGAATCATTGCATATTTCTAACACGAACTGGTCTATTCCACACTCAGTTGGAGAATTCAATTCAGTATCGATCGTGCTGTTTAAAAGCGCATTCCACCTTCCTGGGGACCATGGTCAGCTTCATCAAGTGCATCGTAAAATCATGCATGATTTTTTGAGCAACATCAAATGTCACATTGATAAATCATTGATACTTAATGGATAAATCATGGATATAATATTCATGCATGGGAATGCATGATTCATGCAAGAAATCATCCATAAATATCCATGGACGGGCGACTAGGGGTACGAGGCTTCGTTTAGCCGCTACAGCCATTTTCTCACTCAAAAACACACAAAAACACACCTACACCCAAGAAACTCAACATGTCGACGCAGAATTTCATCAGTAAACCAAATCTAAACACAAAACAACCGTACAACCAATCCTACACGCCAAAAACATTGACCGCCGCCCAAGAACAACCACGACGGTCGACCACGACACACTCGGACGGTCGACCCAGAACCACACCAACCCAACTCGCGCTCCAGACGGGGGTGGCGCTGTGCGCAGTTGGGAGGATTCCTTACTACTCAAGACACTATTCGTAACTAATAAAACATCCTAAAGCATGCACTTTTTAGAAGGCTAGCCTCTCACCCCCTAAAACATTTTTTCAATGCCATATTCTACTTTTTCCTTATGACAATGCATGCTACTATCTTTGTTCAGCAATAGACGGGTTACACATTGAGATTTATTGCAGACAAAGCTCCCATTGTATTCATTCAATATTTATTTCTTGCTTTACAAACAACCCTCTAAAGAAATAAGAACCTTTTTACCCCTGTAGTACTATAATGCAAGAGAACATGACATTAGTGTTGTACAATTAGTGATGAAAATTTTCCGTGGAAAATTATGGAAAAAATTGGAAAATTTTGGAAAATTATGGAAAATTTTGATTTTTTCGATAGGCCCTATAATTTGAGCGCTTCCACTGCCGATGCAGCTGCACCAATGAATTGGGCCTAAAACTCTTGATTTCATCATTATTTCGATTAATGCGATCGTAGCAATACGATTTCCGTCCGCGGATTTTTGAACATTCCTTTGCCACCAAAGGCTTGTGATAATTGGTTATTTTTTTTAATTATCACGCAGACACCGTTTGGGATAACGTGAATCTTGCTTTACAGTATAGGGTTATAATTTCATGCAATGAGAAAGATCTGGAGCAAAAATACCATACTTCATCTTGGAGTTTGCTAGCTTGAAAGTCTATTATGCAGCGTTGATCATAGTGATACAGATTCTCCATGTGTTGATGAACATGTGAAGTATAAGCACACAGTCCACGCAGTATTCATGAGCGACCATATTGGAAGATATAAAGACTATAAACTCGTGAGATATTTGGAAACTAAAGATATCTGTGATGAGTAAAAGAATATCTATAATAGCTTCAAACTTCTGGCGCAATGTCCAATATCTTCGTTGAGGATACACATCCTCCATTTATAGTTCAGATGGTCAGATAGTTCCAAATCGATTTCAGATCTGCCCAAATGAATTTCAGATATGATAGTAGTAAGCAAAACTCCACTTCTGGACCGCGCAAGATGGCGGCCATCGCTGCGTCCCCCCCCTCTGGCTCGGCAGAGTGTCGTGGTCGGCCGCCGTGGTGCTTCGTGTCTGAGTCCCCCCCCCCTCTGGAACGACAGAGGTTGTGGTCTGTCGTGGTGTGCCGGCCAGGTGGGTCCACGTTCACAACATGTTCGCTGACGTCCCCCCCCCTGCAACGACAGAGTGTGAGACTCGGGTGAGTTGGTCCGACCGCCTGGTTGACGTGGGCGACCGTCTAGGTTGACGTGGGCGACCGCCAGGATTAGTCTTGAGGCTATAGTGTGTGATGTTTTTGGTGCAATCTGCTGAATGTTGGGTTGTAAAATGGGTTGTTTCGAGTGGAAGGAGTGGTCGGATGAGAAAACGGAGGTCAGATTCGGATTCAGCGTGAAATTCTGCATCGGTAGGGTGAGTTTCAAGGCAATCGGTGAGAAAAAATTTTCAACATTTTTCGAAAAACGACAGAGTTAGAATTTGGGACGTTTTGGTGTGTAGCGCCCAAACGAAGCATCGGATGAGAAAACGGAGGCCAGATTCGGAATCTACGTGAAATTTTGGGTTAGGAAGGATGTTTCCAGCGAAATCGGAGAGAAAAAATTTTCGGCTGACGTCCCCCCCCTGGACAGCTTGCTTCCAGTGGACGGATTTTGTCGTGCGATAGCTCGTTTGAAAGCTAAGAGTGAGACAAATTCAGTGAAAGAATCGGCTTGTTCGTATCTGCCTTCGTTTAGATGTGAGACGCCATTTAAGATTTTGGGACATTGGTGAAAAACGACAGAGTTAGAATTTGGGACGTTTTGGGCTGTAGCTTCAAAACGAACTATCGGATTGGTAAACGGATGCCAGATTTGGAATCAACTTGATGTTATTGTCCAATGAGGATCATCATCCAATGAGAATCAAGCATTTCTTTATAAATAGCGAGCCTTCCACAGCGAGAATCATTCCATCGTTGAATCACACGAGTGACGGACGCACATTTTCTCTCTCCCTAGTTCTCTGTTCTATTATCCAACTAAAATGGTAAGTCGCTACTTCCCTCCCTCTCCTCCCTTGAACGTAAACTTAATACATAAAAAAAAAATAATACATAAATTTTTCATTTTCAGGCATCTACTCCATCTACTGCACTAGTAGGACAAAATGGCGGTCAAACGTTACAAGGTTCGCTACGGTCAGATCATCTACAACTGAGGCCAGTGGAAGAAACAACCAAGGTACATAATCCTACACCGCTACAGCGTAAATTTAAACAAGCCTTGCGTTATGATGATCATAGCGTAGTACTCCAAACGGGAATGCTCCCTTCCACGGATGTCAAGATAATGCACAATCAGTATGGGGACTACATACTGATCCCCGTGAGTCCGTACATTCGCCACCAACTTGATACTATTGAGGAGTACGTGACATTAAATATGGACATTCCTACTCCTCTTGCTCAAGAGTGGAAGGCTAGAGATGACAAGGATACTCCCTATAGAAAGATTTGGGATGGTAATCACATTTGCCTACCGGTATCACATTGGTGTACTTACTATAAGAAGGATGGAGATCATTCAATACCCATCAGATGTGATGAGCTCGGAGAAGGTACTTGGGATATCCTTTTCAAAGTGAATGGGCTATATTATGGTCGACACAAGGATAATAAAATAGCCTCTCTCTCCATGCATATGGAATCCATCCTATATATTCCGAAACCACCCAACGTGGACGACATAATTGATCAAATCCTTAACAGCAGTGGTACGAAGCGCAAGTCGGAGAAGAATGCTACATCAAAACGCAAATCAAAGAAGGAGAATTGCTAGTCCTTTCCTAACTCTTCCCTATGACAATTCGCTTATGTGCTTTGAGTGTCGTAGACGTGGTCTTATTAGATACATTTTACTTCTTCGTTGCCATCATATCATTTGTGTATTTTGTCGTGAAAAGCATCGATGTAATTCTTCATTTTGTAATATGTTATAGAACGTTTCCTTAGATGTGTAAATTTCCGTTTTAGGCTTCTATCATCATTTTTATGGATTGTGAGGGTGAACCTGTACAGGAGCTCAGTGCTATTGCTATGAACAATTGGACATATCAGATTGTTAGTGTCTATCATCAACATGCCAACTGCGATCCCAATGTTGATCAATGGGCGAGAAAACACATTCATGGACTTAATCTGAAATATTTGCAAGACTATGGCTTTTCTTGTGAGAGTGCTCTTCTTATTGACTTTAAACGATGGTTAGCTGCTTTCAATGTTATACGCATCTTTTGTAATAATCCTGGTAAGGAGAGGAAAGTATTTCCCAATCTAATCATTGATGATATTTTGCTCCCACCTTGGGATAGTAGAGTGAATCAACATTATCATGAAGTCACGAAACGTTTTAAGGATTTGTCTGTTCCTATTTTGTCTGTTCGTTGTAGTAGCTACGTTCATAACCAATGCTTCTTTCCTCCTTACCTCAACACTGCCAAAGTCCTGTATGGTTATCATTGCTCGCTGTATGATAGTTACCAGCTGTATCTATTTTATCTCTTTCAAACCATTGATTTATAATGCATGCTTGTTACCATTATTCAATAAATGTTACTATGAGAAGAGTTGTTGTTTTCATGCAATGGATGGGTTAGATAAAGGGCGATCATGTCTTTCTCAAACGACTGCGGAACATTACGTTTTCATAGGCAAAGTTTAAAAGGAGCTGTTCAAGATTATGTGATAAAATTTCATAAAGATGAGACCGACATCGAAGCAGTGGTCGATGATGCTAGCACTCTATTTCTAGAGTTAATGAATACATTCTCTGATAGCATTGTCATGGCGCGATTAGTTGCGAAAATTAAGTTTAGTCATTTTGGAAAGGAAGAGGTGGAAAGTCGCTCTTTCCATTTTGCTTCTTATTCAATGGAAGTGGTAGATCACCCCGAAGAATTTTTTAAAAGACATATGATAAAAATTGCAGAACGTCTTAACGCATTTAACCATCATGGTAGCAGTCTAGTGATTGAAGCGATTTCAGATATTCACATTCAACTTTCCATAAAGAAAAATTGAAAATGCAGTGGTACTTGATTGTAGCACAACTGGTTTTCGAGCTATGTCTGCTCACTCTCGAAGTATATTCCTTCTGTACATGCGTCTATTATTTAGAAAAGGCTAGCAAATTCATATCTTCAAAAAGACTTGCTATAGACATCAGTAACGGTGAAACTATGTGTTGTGATGTATGTAAGCGAAAGGATGGAAATGAAAAGCGCATCTTCAAGAGATGTAAGCATGCTTTTTGTCAACGCTGTTTCATACGTAATTGCATTCAACTTTGCCAATGTTACCACTGTGATATTGCTCATTTCGAGTGTCACTTATGTCGCAATAGTTAGTACCTATGCAAATGTGGTAAAGATAGGTTTTAGCAAAGACTAACACGGAAAATGGCGAAACGTAAAATGACGAAACGTAAAAGTCAAAAGTTTTCTTCAGCCATTCAAGCTCTCCGACGAATGAAAGCAAATCAGCGATACAATGCTATACGACATGCTAACGATAAATTCATTTGTGAAATTATTTCTCATGTGAGGAAGTTGAGGACGAAGAAATTAGCGCCAAAACAACGAAAGTTACTTAAGCGATATGCTACAAAATTGAGTTTCATCTCCAATCCTAAAGTCGCCCTTCAAAGAAAGAGGAAAACTCTAACACAAAAGGGTGGTTTCCTTTCAGCAATACTTCCAATGATAGCTCCTGCCGTGGGCAACCTATTGGGAAATATCTTTGGCTCTAAGCGTTAATTATGCAAATGTTGAGTCTCAAAGTAATAAAATGGATTTCAGACTTCAATGTGATAAAGTTCTGACTGTATCAGGTCCATCTCATGCAGGTAAAACTGTTTTCACGCTGAATTTATTGGATAAAATAAGGGAGTTGTTTAAGGAACCTATCAATCGAGTGATTTGGTGTTATGGTATTTATCAACCGTCGCTGTTTCAGGAATTGCAAAGTCTCAACTTTATTCGACATGAAGGAATTATTCCAGTGGATAAACTTCAGTCTAATGATGTTGTTGTATTGGATGATTTATTAAAAGAAAGTAAGAATTCAAAAGATGTTACAGATATGTTTACTTGCGCAGCACACCATAAAAGGTGCTTTATCATCTATATTACACAAAATTTGTTTCCTGATGGAAAAGAAGCTCGTACACGAAACCTGAATACACACTATTATGCTATTTTCAAGAATCCGCGAGATAAAAGTCAATTTGAAATTTTAGCGCGACAAGTTGCACCCAGAGGATCAAAAGCCTTAATTGAAATTTTTCAAGCAGCTACTGAAAAACCATACGGTTACTTATTCATTGACTTTACGCAAGAGTGTCCGGAAGAATTTAGATTTCGAAGTGATATTTTGAAAACTCCCATGATTATCTACAAATTATGAGTTCTTATTCTCGCATGATTGTTATTCCTCAGGATGAATATGTACAATTGACTGCCATGCAGCAAGTAAAGCAACCTCTTGCAAATCAAATGTATAGGAAAGAAATAGATTATCAGCAAAATGTTCACATCAAAGATCCACATCGTGCTGTATTATTACAATCGGAAACTGTTGAGCAATTGAAAAACTTGAAGAATAAGATGCGTGACTCTGTATCGACTGCTACACCTTTAGCATCTCGCGCACATGCCATATCTCTTTTCAATAGTATTGAGCCCCATCTCAATGTAAATGATAGAGGAGAAATCATTACAGATGAAAATAAAGTGATTGATGCTTCACGTTATGAAGACTTGATTCAGTATGCGACACGTAGAAAGCGCCGTCAGGGCTATGTTCCACCTGGTTGGTCATACTTTCTTAAACTATTGAAAAAGCATAATGTGCCAAAATTTGCTTTGAATAATGAGACATTGAAAGAACTTGATTCAACAGTGGCTACTGCTCCAATGCTTCAGACGATGAAAATGCCAACAAATTGGTTTAAGACGTCACCTGCTACATCCCCTCCCACACTCACTAAGCAAACAAGAGGAAGAACTCGACGTAGATCTACATCGCCACTAAAACTAGTAAAAGGAAAACGTAAAACAGCTCCTCCCAGGAAATACATGTTCTCAGATTATTAATATGAAGCAGATGTGTTGCTTGCCATGTAATGAGCCGCCAGAGGTGAATGTCGTTGTCACTTGCACTTGCTGCGCCAGCTCTCATAATGAAACCCCTAAGCAATGTGAACACGATCGCAAAACCGCTAAAGCTAAATGCTGCAGTTGTTGTAAATGTAGAAAGGGAAGAAAACAAAAAGATGAGAAGGAGGAAAAAGAGTCAGTCGTCATCGACTGAACGTTTGAAGTCAATCTATTATGATGTAAAACATCCGGCAGGATTTGCATCTATCAAGAAATTATCAAAAGCGAGTGGTCTTCCACAATCACAAGTGAAACGATGGTTAAAGGGTCAGGCTACCTATACACTCCACAAACAAGCGAAAAAGAAGTACCGCACCCGCCATTATATTGTTCATGACATCGATGAACAGTGGCAAGCAGATTTGTGCGATGTTGCCTCCATTTCAAAACATAACTCGGGCAATAATTTTATTTTAACCGTCATTGATATTTTCTCGCGTTATGCGTGGGCTCAACCTTTAAAAACTAAAGAAGGGAAAGGAGTAGCAAAAGCATTCCAAACAATTTTTCGAGAAGGTCGCATTCCAAAAAGAATTCAGAGTGATCAAGGAAAAGAGTTTGAAAATCAGCATGTGACAAGATTATTTGAGAGGCATGACATTGAGTTGTTTAGTGTAAAGAGCGCTTATAAAGCTGCACTCGTTGAACGTTTTAATCGCACATTAAAAAATCGCTTGTGGCGACATTTTACTGCCAACTTGACACAAAATTGGACAAAGGTTCTACAAGATACACTCCATGCCTACAATCACTCTATCCATCGTTCTATTGGACTCAGACCAGTAGATGTAAATGCTAACAATGTAGATAAAGTGCGCGAATCATTCCAACGTAAACGCACTCATGTGAAAAGTGATGTGAAAATTGGCGATAAAGTTCGTATCTCAAAAGTGAAAAGTGTTTTTGCTAAAGGGTACCTTCCGAATTGGACAGAGGAGGTATTTACAGTATCAAGGATTAATCAAAAAGACTCTCCAACCACCTACAAGTTGAAAGATTACGATAATGAAGAAATTGAGGGTAGCTTTTACCGCGATGAGATTGAGGTAGTCACTGAAAGTGAAACATATTTGGTAGAGAAAATCATTCGATGTAAAAAACGGCAAGGTGAAGAATGGTGTCTTGTTAAATGGACTGGTTATCCTTCAAGTATGAACTCTTGGATGCGTCGTGCCGACATCTTTCATCTAAGTGATCGACAGTGATTCATGCAAAGTTGTAACTAACAATGTTTAGGGTTTGAGCTATGAATCCAACTGCCTCATTTTATTCACGACCCTCCTACGTAAGTGGTGGAGGACAAATTTACATCGGTGCTCGCCGCCAACGTGGAGGTAGCATACTTGGTGCACTGAAATCTGTTGTAGCACCTCTCATATCCAATGTCGGTAGATCTTTAAAACGAAATGTTTTAAGTAATGCCGTTGGCTTTGCTGGTGATGTTGCTAGTGATCTTTCCAGAGGTAGAAGTTTCAAGAGCAGTTTGTTGAATCGTGGGAAGGAACGCGGTTTAAAAACATTGAAGCAGACCATTGCTGGTGTTACTCAAGGAAAGAAATCACCTAAACGAATGAGAAAAGGAAGGAGGAAACATCGCGGAGCTGGTAAGGTGCAATCTTCAGTCAAAAGGCATTCACGCAAACGTCGCAGAGGCTCTAATCATTCATCAGGCGCTAAACGACGACGCTGCTATAACTTCTAATCATGGAGTGTAAAACTTCCGGTTTTTGTTTGTTCGATCAACAAGCCATACAGACAGATATTCTTAGTTCAAGTATGGTAGATTATCATCCTCGAACAGCTGAGAATGCTGGCCCCATTGAATTTGTTATTCCTGGTGGTAGTGATGACTACATAGATTTGAGTTATGCGATGCTTGATTTGAGGTTTAGAATTCAGCAAGCAGATGGAACTGCTATTGACGATGCACATAAAGTTGGACTGAACAATTTACCATTGACTACATTACTTCGCGATGTTTCTCTAACGATTGGAGAGCAGCAGGTGGAAGGTGGTCAAAGCGATTATCCCTATAAATCATATTTCAATCATGTATCACAGTTTCATCCAGCAGCACAAAAAAGTCATATGGAAGCCATGGGATGGTACAGAGATGAAGCAGGAAAATTTGATGTTGAAACAAACAGTGGCTTTGTAAAGCGATCTGCTATGATTAAAGATAGTAGAGTATGTCAGCTATATGGTCCGCTGAATTTAGACTTCTTTAGACAGTCAAAGTTTTTACTCTGTAATACCAGCATGCGACTCAAGCTGACATTGAATAAGCCTGAATTTGCGCTGAATGCATTTGCTAAAGTTGACAATTTTAGAATTCATGTGGAAGATATTGCACTTTACATTCGTCGAGTAGTACCGAATCCAAGTGTCATTAGAGGGCATGGTGAAGGTCTTAACCGCCAAAATGCCATTTACCCCGTTCAGCATACAAAGCTTCTCACCTTTACAATTCCGAAAGATCAAAAGAGTTTCATGAAAGATGGCCTCTTTCCATCGGAAGCACCGAAGCTCCTCATGGTGGCAATGGTTGAAAATGATGCATTTAATGGTAATATAAAGAAGAATCCTTTCAATTTTAAACACAATCAGTTAAGTGAAATTGCTTTACGTGTTAATGGTGTGAGTCATCCTGGTCCACCCTACAAACCAGATTTTGCTTCGGATCAATTTATGCGCAGTTATGTTGATTTTATGGATGTCTTTGGCTTTTACAATACGGATGATACCAACGGACTGACTATGAAAGAGTTTAAGAGTGGATATACTATTTATGCATTTGATTTGACTGCTGACAGCGATATTAGTGCACCCTATCGTCAAGCGAACGTGCCTCATAATATTCGTTTGGATTTGACGTTCAAAAGAACACTACCTGAGACGATCAATGTATTAATTTATGCAGTCTTCGATTCAAATATTGAAATTACAAAGTATCGTGACGTGATTCTTCAGTATAATCGTTAATGAGTTGGTTGACTGCTGACGATATTAAGACTAAAGTGCAGCGTAATGCAGACGAAGCGACGTTGAAAGCTTTCGATAATGTCTATTCACTCGATACCTTACCACCTGCAGTAAATCACTATCCCATCTTTATTGTGCTAAACACTCATTCACAGAATTTAGGCGGTGAGCATTGGAAAGCGATCTTTATTGGAGAAGACCGACGTGGTGAACTATTTGACTCTCTTGCTCAACCTCCAAATATACCAACACAGCAGTGGTTGAGAAAACATACGCGTCAATATCAGCGAAATGAACGCATACTACAACATCCACTTTCATCAACGTGTGGTGCTTTTGTACTGTACTTCATCTTAAAACGTTTACATGTATCTCGATTTGCATCTGTTATTCAAAACTTTTCATGTAATCCATCCTCTAATGAAAAAATGATTTGTAAGTTCTATCATGATTTGAAATAAAAACATCATGTTGGAAAATTTGTTTTTTATTTTACAATCCGCTGGGTACGTACATACTCAATGAGATAGTCTAGGATCATATTTGCTTGTTCATGAGATTTTAGTCCAGTAATGATCACTTTACTATTATGAAAGATTGCCACATGCACAGGCAACCAACAACTAATGAGAGCTGCAGGAAAAAGTTCGGGTTCATAACACAAACTGTAACTGCTGGTACGAATCTTCAAAAATGATAGACTGTCACTCAATTGAGTAGAGATCACCATATTGTCCACAGTCAGATTCGACATCACACACCTCTCCCTCTTCCATATCCGACGTAGTAGTCTTTGTAGCTCTAAGCGCATTGACTGCGCCGATGAATGAGAAAGGGCGCCGAGAATCTGTACAGTCCCATTTGGGAAGAGTTGAAGATTCCGTGAATTGTTCATCTTCACCACTAACATTTGAGGACGGCCCGGGTAATACTTGCTGTTTGGAAGCTGTTGGCGTAATGTTGTGAGATCGATTTTGGTGTAGAGTCTGAAGCGACGGAGAATGTTGACGATGGTGTAGCGATGGCGCTTCATGATGAAAGAATGAGTAAATTGAGCGATGTACCTTCCTTTTATACTTTTCCCAACTACCTTGATGAAATGTGAAGTTAGTATGAAGTTGGGAATGATAGAGTTGAATTCGCCGATTGTTGACGCGCAGCCAGATGCGATTTCCAATACGTGAATGTCTTTTCATATAGAAGTATTTCAAGTCCTTCATGATATGATGTAGAGATTGAAAATGACGATAAGATAAAACAAACTCTCTTCTCACATTTCCAGTTGAATCTTTGAAATAGACGTTTCGATCATGATCCGTTTCAATACGTTGTAGGGAATCTAATTTCCAACTCATGGTGCGTGGTAATCATATTTGATTAAGATTTGCATAGTAGGGCGATGAACTCACGACGAATAAATGTCATGATGGAGCGATGTATGTATCTTCTATACTTCTCCCAATTGTATTTGCGAAATGAGAAACAGTTTGCGGAATGAGAATGGTAGATTTGAATTTCATTTCTGTAATGTTGAAGCCAAACTTGATCACCCAAGGAGATGAATCTTAATGTTTCAAAATATTCCAAATCCCTCATGATATCATTGAGGTTGACAAATTGTCGCCATGTTAATGTAATTCCTCTTGATGTATGACCATGAGAATTTTTGAAACATTAAGATTCATCTCCTTGGGTGATCAAGTTTGGCTTCAACATTACAGAAATGAAATTCAAATCTACCATTCTCATTCCGCAAACTGTTTCTCATTTCGCAAATACAATTGGGAGAAGTATAGAAGATACATACATCGCTCCATCATGACATTTATTCGTCGTGAGTTCATCGCCCTACTATGCAAATCTTAATCAAATATGATTACCACGCACCATGAGTTGGAAATTAGATTCTCTACAACGTATTGAAACGGATCATGATCGAAACGTCTATTTCAAAGATTCAACTGGAAATGTGAGAAGAGAGTTTGTTTTATCTTATCGTCATTTTCAATCTCTACATCATATCATGAAGGACTTGAAATACTTCTATATGAAAAGACATTCACGTATTGGAAATCGCATCTGGCTGCGCGTCAACAATCGGCGAATTCAACTCTATCATTCCCAACTTCATACTAACTTCACATTTCATCAAGGTAGTTGGGAAAAGTATAAAAGGAAGGTACATCGCTCAATTTACTCATTCTTTCATCATGAAGCGCCATCGCTACACCATCGTCAACATTCTCCGTCGCTTCAGACTCTACACCAAAATCGATCTCACAACATTACGCCAACAGCTTCCAAACAGCAAGTATTACCCGGGCCGTCCTCAAATGTTAGTGGTGAAGATGAACAATTCACGGAATCTTCAACTCTTCCCAAATGGGACTGTACAGATTCTCGGCGCCCTTTCTCATTCATCGGCGCAGTCAATGCGCTTAGAGCTACAAAGACTACTACGTCGGATATGGAAGAGGGAGAGGTGTGTGATGTCGAATCTGACTGTGGACAATATGGTGATCTCTACTCAATTGAGTGACAGTCTATCATTTTTGAAGATTCGTACCAGCAGTTACAGTTTGTGTTATGAACCCGAACTTTTTCCTGCAGCTCTCATTAGTTGTTGGTTGCCTGTGCATGTGGCAATCTTTCATAATAGTAAAGTGATCATTACTGGACTAAAATCTCATGAACAAGCAAATATGATCCTAGACTATCTCATTGAGTATGTACGTACCCAGCGGATTGTAAAATAAAAAACAAATTTTCCAACATGATGTTTTTATTTCAAATCATGATAGAACTTACAAATCATTTTTTCATTAGAGGATGGATTACATGAAAAGTTTTGAATAACAGATGCAAATCGAGATACATGTAAACGTTTTAAGATGAAGTACAGTACAAAAGCACCACACGTTGATGAAAGTGGATGTTGTAGTATGCGTTCATTTCGCTGATATTGACGCGTATGTTTTCTCAACCACTGCTGTGTTGGTATATTTGGAGGTTGAGCAAGAGAGTCAAATAGTTCACCACGTCGGTCTTCTCCAATAAAGATCGCTTTCCAATGCTCACCGCCTAAATTCTGTGAATGAGTGTTTAGCACAATAAAGATGGGATAGTGATTTACTGCAGGTGGTAAGGTATCGAGTGAATAGACATTATCGAAAGCTTTCAACGTCGCTTCGTCTGCATTACGCTGCACTTTAGTCTTAATATCGTCAGCAGTCAACCAACTCATTAACGATTATACTGAAGAATCACGTCACGATACTTTGTAATTTCAATATTTGAATCGAAGACTGCATAAATTAATACATTGATCGTCTCAGGTAGTGTTCTTTTGAACGTCAAATCCAAACGAATATTATGAGGCACGTTCGCTTGACGATAGGGTGCACTAATATCGCTGTCAGCAGTCAAATCAAATGCATAAATAGTATATCCACTCTTAAACTCTTTCATAGTCAGTCCGTTGGTATCATCCGTATTGTAAAAGCCAAAGACATCCATAAAATCAACATAACTGCGCATAAATTGATCCGAAGCAAAATCTGGTTTGTAGGGTGGACCAGGATGACTCACACCATTAACACGTAAAGCAATTTCACTTAACTGATTGTGTTTAAAATTGAAAGGATTCTTCTTTATATTACCATTAAATGCATCATTTTCAACCATTGCCACCATGAGGAGCTTCGGTGCTTCCGATGGAAAGAGGCCATCTTTCATGAAACTCTTTTGATCTTTCGGAATTGTAAAGGTGAGAAGCTTTGTATGCTGAACGGGGTAAATGGCATTTTGGCGGTTAAGACCTTCACCATGCCCTCTAATGACACTTGGATTCGGTACTACTCGACGAATGTAAAGTGCAATATCTTCCACATGAATTCTAAAATTGTCAACTTTAGCAAATGCATTCAGCGCAAATTCAGGCTTATTCAATGTCAGCTTGAGTCGCATGCTGGTATTACAGAGTAAAAACTTTGACTGTCTAAAGAAGTCTAAATTCAGCGGACCATATAGCTGACATACTCTACTATCTTTAATCATAGCAGATCGCTTTACAAAGCCACTGTTTGTTTCAACATCAAATTTTCCTGCTTCATCTCTGTACCATCCCATGGCTTCCATATGACTTTTTTGTGCTGCTGGATGAAACTGTGATACATGATTGAAATATGATTTATAGGGATAATCGCTTTGACCACCTTCCACCTGCTGCTCTCCAATCGTTAGAGAAACATCGCGAAGTAATGTAGTCAATGGTAAATTGTTCAGTCCAACTTTATGTGCATCGTCAATAGCAGTTCCATCTGCTTGCTGAATTCTAAACCTCAAATCAAGCATCGCATAACTCAAATCTATGTAGTCATCACTACCACCAGGAATAACAAATTCAATGGGGCCAGCATTCTCAGCTGTTCGAGGATGATAATCTACCATACTTGAACTAAGAATATCTGTCTGTATGGCTTGTTGATCGAACAAACAAAAACCGGAAGTTTTACACTCCATGATTAGAAGTTATAGCAGCGTCGTCGTTTAGCGCCTGATGAATGATTAGAGCCTCTGCGACGTTTGCGTGAATGTCTTTTGACTGAAGATTGCACCTTACCAGCTCCGCGATGTTTCCTCCTTCCTTTTCTCATTCGTTTAGGTGATTTCTTTCCTTGAGTAACACCAGCAATGGTCTGCTTCAATGTTTTTAAACCGCGTTCCTTCCCACGATTCAACAAACTGCTCTTGAAACTTCTACCTCTGGAAAGATCACTAGCAACATCACCAGCAAAGCCAACGGCATTACTTAAAACATTTCGTTTTAAAGATCTACCGACATTGGATATGAGAGGTGCTACAACAGATTTCAGTGCACCAAGTATGCTACCTCCACGTTGGCGGCGAGCACCGATGTAAATTTGTCCTCCACCACTTACGTAGGAGGGTCGTGAATAAAATGAGGCAGTTGGATTCATAGCTCAAACCCTAAACATTGTTAGTTACAACTTTGCATGAATCACTGTCGATCACTTAGATGAAAGATGTCGGCACGACGCATCCAAGAGTTCATACTTGAAGGATAACCAGTCCATTTAACAAGACACCATTCTTCACCTTGCCGTTTTTTACATCGAATGATTTTCTCTACCAAATATGTTTCACTTTCAGTGACTACCTCAATCTCATCGCGGTAAAAGCTACCCTCAATTTCTTCATTATCGTAATCTTTCAACTTGTAGGTGGTCGGAGAGTCTTTTTGATTAATCCTTGATACTGTAAATACCTCCTCTGTCCAATTCGGGAGGTACCCTTTAGCAAAAACACTTTTCACTTTTGAGATACGAACTTTATCGCCAATTTTCACATCACTTTTCACATGAGTGCGTTTACGTTGGAATGATTCGCGCACTTTATCTACATTGTTAGCATTTACATCTACTGGTCTGAGTCCAATAGAACGATGGATAGAGTGATTGTAGGCATGGAGTGTATCTTGTAGAACCTTTGTCCAATTTTGTGTCAAGTTGGCAGTAAAATGTCGCCACAAGCGATTTTTTAATGTGCGATTAAAACGTTCAACGAGTGCAGCTTTATAAGCGCTCTTTACACTAAACAACTCAATGTCATGCCTCTCAAATAATCTTGTCACATGCTGATTTTCAAACTCTTTTCCTTGATCACTCTGAATTCTTTTTGGAATGCGACCTTCTCGAAAAATTGTTTGGAATGCTTTTGCTACTCCTTTCCCTTCTTTAGTTTTTAAAGGTTGAGCCCACGCATAACGCGAGAAAATATCAATGACGGTTAAAATAAAATTATTGCCCGAGTTATGTTTTGAAATGGAGGCAACATCGCACAAATCTGCTTGCCACTGTTCATCGATGTCATGAACAATATAATGGCGGGTGCGGTACTTCTTTTTCGCTTGTTTGTGGAGTGTATAGGTAGCCTGACCCTTTAACCATCGTTTCACTTGTGATTGTGGAAGACCACTCGCTTTTGATAATTTCTTGATAGATGCAAATCCTGCCGGATGTTTTACATCATAATAGATTGACTTCAAACGTTCAGTCGATGACGACTGACTCTTTTTCCTCCTTCTCATCTTTGTTTTCTTCCCTTTCTACATTTACAACAACTGCAGCATTTAGCTTTAGCGGTTTTGCGATCGTGTTCACATTGCTTAGGGGTTTCATTATGAGAGCTGGCGCAGCAAGTGCAAGTGACAACGACATTCACCTCTGGCGGCTCATTACATGGCAAGCAACACATCTGCTTCATATTAATAATCTGAGAACATGTATTTCCTGGGAGGAGCTGTTTTACGTTTTCCTTTTACCAGTTTTAGTGGCGATGTAGATCTACGTCGAGTTCTTCCTCTTGTTTGCTTAGTGAGTGTGGGAGGGGATGTAGCAGGTGACGCCTTAAACCAATTTGTTGGCATTTTCATCGTCTGAAGCATTCGAGTAGTAGCCACTGTTGAATCAAGTTCTTTCAATGTCTCATTATTCAAAGCAAATTTTGGCACATTATGCTTTTTCAATAGTTTAAGAAAGTATGACCAACCAGGTGGAACATAGCCCTGACGGCGCTTTCTACGTGTCGCATACTGAATCAAGTCTTCATAACGTGAAGCATCAATCACTTTATTTTCATCTGTAATGATTTCTCCTCTATCATTTACATTGAGATGGGGCTCAATACTATTGAAAAGAGATATGGCATGTGCGCGAGATGCTAAAGGTGTAGCAGTCGATACAGAGTCACGCATCTTATTCTTCAAGTTTTTCAATTGCTCAACAGTTTCCGATTGTAATAATACAGCACGATGTGGATCTTTGATGTGAACATTTTGCTGATAATCTATTTCTTTCCTATACATTTGATTTGCAAGAGGTTGCTTTACTTGCTGCATGGCAGTCAATTGTACATATTCATCCTGAGGAATAACAATCATGCGAGAATAAGAACTCATAGTTTGTAGATAATCATGGGAGTTTTCAAAATATCACTTCGAAATCTAAATTCTTCCGGACACTCTTGCGTAAAGTCAATGAATAAGTAACCGTATGGTTTTTCAGTAGCTGCTTGAAAAATTTCAATTAAGGCTTTTGATCCTCTGGGTGCAACTTGTCGCGCTAAAATTTCAAATTGACTTTTATCTCGCGGATTCTTGAAAATAGCATAATAGTGTGTATTCAGGTTTCGTGTACGAGCTTCTTTTCCATCAGGAAACAAATTTTGTGTAATATAGATGATAAAGCACCTTTTATGGTGTGCTGCGCGAGTAAACATATCTGTAACATCTTTTGAATTCTTACTTTCTTTTAATAAATCATCCAATACAACAACATCATTAGACTGAAGTTTATCCACTGGAATAATTCCTTCATGTCGAATAAAGTTGCGACTTTGCAATTCCTGAAACAGCGACGGTTGATAAATACCATAACACCAAATCACTCGATTGATAGGTTCCTTAAACAACTCCCTTCTTTTATCCAATAAATTCAGCGTGATAACAGTTTTACCTGCATGAGATGGACCTGATACAGTCAGAACTTTATCACATTGAAGTCTGAAATCCATTTTATTACTTTGAGACTCAACATTTGCATAATTAACGCTTAGAGCCAAAGATATTTCCCAATAGGTTGCCCACGGCAGGAGCTATCATTGGAAGTATTGCTGAAAGGAAACCACCCTTTTGTGTTAGAGTTTTCCTCTTTCTTTGAAGGGCGACTTTAGGATTGGAGATGAAACGCAATTTTGTAGCATATCGCTTAAGTAACTTTCGTTGTTTTGGCGCTAATTTCTTCGTCCTCAACTTCCTCACATGAGAAATAATTTCACAAATGAATTTATCGTTAGCATGTCGTATAGCACTGTATCGCTGATTTGCTTTCATTCGTCGGAGAGCTTGAATGGCTGAAGAAAACTTTTCACTTTTACGTTTCGTCATTTTACGTTTCGCCATTTTCCGTGTTAGTCTTTGCTAAAACCTATCTTTACCACATTTGCATAGGTACTAACTATTGCGACATAAGTGACACTCGAAATGAGCAATATCACAGTGGTAACATTGGCAAAGTTGAATGCAATTACGTATGAAACAGCGTTGACAAAAAGCATGCTTACATCTCTTGAAGATGCGCTTTTCATTTCCATCCTTTCGCTTACATACATCACAACACATAGTTTCACCGTTACTGATGTCTATAGCAAGTCTTTTTGAAGATATGAATTTGCTAGCCTTTTCTAAATAATAGACGCATGTACAGAAGGAATATACTTCGAGAGTGAGCAGACATAGCTCGAAAACCAGTTGTGCTACAATCAAGTACCACTGCATTTTCAATTTTTCTTTATGGAAAGTTGAATGTGAATATCTGAAATCGCTTCAATCACTAGACTGCTACCATGATGGTTAAATGCGTTAAGACGTTCTGCAATTTTTATCATATGTCTTTTAAAAAATTCTTCGGGGTGATCTACCACTTCCATTGAATAAGAAGCAAAATGGAAAGAGCGACTTTCCACCTCTTCCTTTCCAAAATGACTAAACTTAATTTTCGCAACTAATCGCGCCATGATAATGCTATCAGAGAATGTATTCATTAACTCTAGAAATAGAGTGCTAGCATCATCGACCACTGCTTCGATGTCGGTCTCATCTTTATGAAATTTTATCACATAATCTTGAACAGCTCCTTTTAAACTTTGCCTATGAAAACGTAATGTTCCGCAGTCGTTTGAGAAAGACATGATCGCCCTTTATCTAACCCATCCATTGCATGAAAACAACAACTCTTCTCATAGTAACATTTATTGAATAATGGTAACAAGCATGCATTATAAATCAATGGTTTGAAAGAGATAAAATAGATACAGCTGGTAACTATCATACAGCGAGCAATGATAACCATACAGGACTTTGGCAGTGTTGAGGTAAGGAGGAAAGAAGCATTGGTTATGAACGTAGCTACTACAACGAACAGACAAAATAGGAACACACAAATCCTTAAAACGTTTCGTGACTTCATGATAATGTTGATTCACTCTACTATCCCAAGGTGGGAGCAAAATATCATCAATGATTAGATTGGGAAATACTTTCCTCTCCTTACCAGGATTATTACAAAAGATGCGTATAACATTGAAAGCAGCTAACCATCGTTTAAAGTCAATAAGAAGAGCACTCTCACAAGAAAAGCCATAGTCTTGCAAATATTTCAGATTAAGTCCATGAATGTGTTTTCTCGCCCATTGATCAACATTGGGATCGCAGTTGGCATGTTGATGATAGACACTAACAATCTGATATGTCCAATTGTTCATAGCAATAGCACTGAGCTCCTGTACAGGTTCACCCTCACAATCCATAAAAATGATGATAGAAGCCTAAAACGGAAATTTACACATCTAAGGAAACGTTCTATAACATATTACAAAATGAAGAATTACATCGATGCTTTTCACGACAAAATACACAAATGATATGATGGCAACGAAGAAGTAAAATGTATCTAATAAGACCACGTCTACGACACTCAAAGCACATAAGCGAATTGTCATAGGGAAGAGTTAGGAAAGGACTAGCAATTCTCCTTCTTTGATTTGCGTTTTGATGTAGCATTCTTCTCCGACTTGCGCTTCGTACCACTGCTGTTAAGGATTTGATCAATTATGTCGTCCACGTTGGGTGGTTTCGGAATATATAGGATGGATTCCATATGCATGGAGAGAGAGGCTATTTTATTATCCTTGTGTCGACCATAATATAGCCCATTCACTTTGAAAAGGATATCCCAAGTACCTTCTCCGAGCTCATCACATCTGATGGGTATTGAATGATCTCCATCCTTCTTATAGTAAGTACACCAATGTGATACCGGTAGGCAAATGTGATTACCATCCCAAATCTTTCTATAGGGAGTATCCTTGTCATCTCTAGCCTTCCACTCTTGAGCAAGAGGAGTAGGAAATGTCCATATTTAATGTC